>FN649003.1:274061-374382 GCA_000310025.1 Ectocarpus siliculosus
CTGGAATATTTCTAGAGCGTCCATGAAATGTTTCATAGACTTCCATGATGAAATATTTCATGAACTTCCACGGACTTACATGGACATGGTGTCATGGAGTTCCATGGACTTCCATGAAAATTTTCATTTTTTCATGGACTTCCATGGACTTGAACGTTTCATGGAAGTCCACGGAAGTCCATGGACTGGTTCCATGGAACTCCACGGAACTCCATGGACTTCCATGAAATATTTCACTAAAAAATACTATAATGTAGATGATTGAGCCGATGGGCCTTTGAAAGGGCGGACGCGGTACAGTTTCAATGTTCTGCTGGGCGATAGGTTTGGAGCGCATGGAGCTCCGGGCCGCGGCGAGGAAAGAGGGATCACGTCGGGGGACAATCAGGGGTTGGGGGGCACAGGTGACAATTTCGTGGAGTCGGAGCGTCATGGGACCGCCAAGTATGGACGGGCGTTTTGAGTGGGTAAAAAATGAAGACTTCATGGTCGCGTCCTTTGTGTGTGCTGCCTTACAGAAGAGCAGCTATCGATGTATGTATGTAGTACCAAGTAGTACAGTAGATTGTACCAGAGGGTTTGGTATAATCCCACTCCATCTCGACGCACAAGGAACGGCCGAAACCTGGCGTATATTGCACACAGCTCGTGGGGTGTGTGTGTGGGGGGTCGGTAGAGCCGTCGAGCGAGGGCCTCTCGTCTTACCTGGGCCAGAGGCGGCAGAGGATCTCCATAGCCCAGCAACAGCACACCCGGCACCAGGGATTGACGTTGTTGCCGGTGGTATGGTTAAGAGGTGGTGCGGTCCTTCCACAGAGTACGCCAGACCTACTGTAGCTGCCGGCTTTCCCACGCACCAGGGGCACAGGACCAGCAGCACATTTCACGGTTGACTTGGTAGGCCTCGAGACCCGAACCCAGTAACTCTAGGGCCTGATCGCCAGCTCCTTGTGGCAGGATTATACAGCAGCATGTAGCATATAGACTACAACCCAAATGTTTTTTTCAGCTTCAGCCGCCATGTTGACACAACCTACCGGCGTGCTTCCGCTGCAACAGACCAACAGGCATGCGCTTCCCACGACAGCTTGCCTGCAGCAGGATGGCTGGGCTTAGTCGTGGCGGCTCCAGCAGCTGGGCTCTGTGTCAGCTTGTCACAGGAGCCCCGTTTTTCCCGAACTGCTCTACACATGTATGCTGTAGGTTGATCTCTCGGAAAATAGTGGCGGAGGAATTTCGTCCAATCAAATCAGAGCGAACCAAACACAGGAACGGTCAGGTGGAGCGCTACACGCAGTACTGCGAACACGAGTGCGTCCCGGTTCGTGCGTGTTGCACGTCAAGGGTGACTTCAGCTGTTGAGCAAATGGTTTCTGTGCGTCAAGCCGGCGAGACCAGTCAAGACCAAGCAAGTGTAAGTGGTGGTCAGGACCCGACTGCTTCATCCGGGGAACAGCAGCAACGCCAGCATGCTGAAGACGGCGAAAATGTGGCCCATCAACAACCCGATAATCGCATGGCGGCAGCCATGAAGAGAGGAGGCATCATGGGCTGGGGATCCTACTTGACGTTCGCCTGGGCAGGGTCTTTCCTCAAGCTCGGCTCCACTGTCACCCTCAAGGAGGAGCACCTTGAAGGAATCTACGACAAGCACGAGAGGTGGGAAGCGGGACCAACAAACATGTTCAACGACAGGGGTTTTGGCCGCTGCCGCGGCTGGTCAATGGAGCGATTCCAAGATATAGCTATGTTTTCCTTCCGCAACAACATGCTTGACGGTGTGTTTTTGATGTGGGCATGGTCCAGATGTTTGTGTGGCATGTTGTTCCCGGCACTCGTGGCAGGCCTTGACTGCGTTTACCCATCCAACCCATCCACCAACAAAACAGTATTTGAACAAACGCCGCATGTTTGGCACCCGATCCCAAGATGACAAGTCTCGTGTGACCACGACGCTGCGGTGTGCTGACACAGAAAGCACCTCGGGCGCCTTGAACCCACCGGGAAATCGAGACAACCTATCCATCTGACTGACGAAGGCAGGGCTGTGGCTGTGGCTGTGGCTCTTCGCGGACATTCGTAAAGACGCAGAAAAACACAACAGGGGCGTTGAACTCGAACCCAAAGACCATCATCATACAGCAATAGGTTGCCCGGAATAATGCGGGTGGTTGACAGCCGATTCCGATTTCACCGGCATTTTAGAATCGGCCTCTATAACCGGTTCCGGCATTACTGAGGGCCTGAGAATTCCGCTATAATGTCGGTACCGGCATTATAGGATAATGTCGGTACCGGCATTATAGGATAATGTCGGTACCGGCATTATAGGAAACCGTCGAGTTATTCAGTAAAAAAACGTTTAGCACACACCACAAGCATCAGGTGATGGGGAAATGACAACTGGACAGTGGATAGGCAGCACAATGCTCTTATGACCTTGTTCCCGCGATTGTGCTCGTCGTCGTCGTTGCAACAGAACGGCGGTGAAAATTGAGGTCAAGAGTGGCAAAACGAAAATGTGACAAGTAAACAACGTTCCGCTCGACGAATCGTGGTCGATTTTCCGGCGCTGGCACATTGTCTTCGACCCTCGCCTTCGGGTCTCGGAGACTGCTAAACAGAACCGATGCTGGTACCCTGCGGGACGATCTGTGCACATTGGCTTCGATACAGTAGGCTGGTTTGTGAATCGAGCTGGGGGCTGGAAAATCCTCCTATTTCCAACCGATAGCTTACAAGTATTAGGAGGTGCATGTCCAGTACGCGATACAAGGTCAGCTTCTTGGGACACCATCTCCGGGCATATTTATTTTCAATTGCGACCAGGGCACAACACATAGTGCTCAAAAACTTGCGCGAGACTTCCCATGGACATTCGTATAGTGATGTCGAAGCACCTGTACAGCTGCTGAATGTACGTTTCCAGGAGACATATCCGAGACGGAAATCGTTGAACCATGCTTCCAGAATAACATTTGATGTGCTTCTTACACGATACCTGCCATGTCTTCCTGTAAGTATGTATGTCTTGGCCGTGGTACGAAAACCGTGGTATCATGTGCGTTGAGTTTGAATTCGGCGATTTGAAGGTCGCGATCACACCTCGAAGCAGGCAAGAGTCATACCTGGACCTGCCCTTACACATACAAATACACCTAAGATGCACCTGGTAGTTCCCATCATTGGGACCCTCCTCTCGGAGGTCCATGGCTTCACCTTTAGCAAAGGGGGGATTGCTCACTTGTTGTTCACCACGCGTGTAACATAGATCGGACCTTCCCCACACTCGAACGTGAGGGGTCGTCCTGGGTCTCGCCGGTGTTGTGGACTTTCGGGCGGGTGGTTTCGTACGATGACCCGGGTGCCAATGTGGTGTGCTCATTGCTTGTTGCGTGCAGGAAGAGAGAAGACAGTGTTCTGGTCTCCACGTGTTTGAGGCTATGCGGAGGGAAACATGGTCTTGTTGCCCCCCTCACCTACTGCTGTTTGCTGTGTGTGCATCAACCGCACAATACCGCTACGGTGCTTGAGTGTTGAGTCGAATCTTGTAGGGTGAGGTCCAGGTGGTGGGTTATGGAAGGCTATATATCCCACCGGGGTGGTAGATTCGTTGTTTCCCCCATCGGCCATGAGAGCACCTAAACCAAACCGTTTCTATTTCACGATGGGCCCCACGATAGCCGTGCAACGCAGCAACACACTTGTTCGTGCCCCGTGTGGCTTCGAATCTTGTAGGGCAAGATCCGGCTGTTGGGGAAACTATGGTTTATCTTCCTTTCCGGTGGGGAGCCTCGCCGAGGAATTGACAACCCCGCGTGTTTAGGCACAAAATGGGATTGCTTCTTTTCGGCGTGGGCTTATCGCGCCGCAGACCTCGAAACTAGGGTGTTGCAGCGCAAAATACCATAGGTGTGACGGCAGAAGATCAAGAGATAATGGTGGTGTGTGGTGCAACACACGGTTTTCGTGGTCTGCGCGTGACAAGGAGACAGAAGATGTGGAGATATGGTGGTCTGCGGTTGCCATTTCGACAGGCATCACCATCGCTGAACGAAAAGGGGTATGCCTTGAACATTAGCGGATATGTTTGTCAACAATACTGGGTGCCAGACAAGGGGGTTTACCCGGCGGTTTCGTGAACTTTTTCTGTGGATCATATGTTTGTCACCCAACTCCCCGAAATACCCTCCTGTACACCTCATCATTTCCCCCATCATTGCTCTTTTATGTGTTCTTCTCTTTCCATTCAGCTTGTTTTCCCTACCCTCGTTCCCTACGTGTCGTGTGCAACCCCTTCCGCCATCCTCCTCCCGTCTCCTCTCCCTCTTTCTGTCGCTCTCCCACCCGTGGCATTCTTGCCTCACCTCTTGCACGGGAAAACACCGCCGTGGAACATACCATGACATGCTGGCTTTCGCTTCGGACCACCGGAAAACGCCCAAATACAGCCGACATCTCTATGACATGCTCCGCCGCAACTGGGAATGGTGAGTGTAAATCGTGTTTTGGAGAGATGGGGATGCTACTTGAACTCGCGAAAGGCGACAAGAACGAAGCCACCTCTGCGCCGGGGAGTTGTGCTAACGAAAGGAGCCTGACCCCATAAGCTTGTAGATCGTGTCGCGAGTACAAAGTGCTACATAGTGGTAACTCACATGTTGGGTGGTTTCAAGTTGGGGGCAGGGTGTCCGCACTCGGTTGACAATGTGTGGCAGCGACAGGGGTGCTTCGCTGACGTTCTTTTTTTGTTTTCTTCGCCAAAGCGGCCTTCCCCATGTGCTCGATCGAGGTTCCGTGGATCCTTTGGTCGTACAGGTATAGGCTCTCACACTTCGAAACCGTTGGCTACATAGTTCGCAAGAGCGGTCACGGACGGCGCTGTCGGTTTTAGAGGGTTCTCTCCCCTTGACGAGTCTCACGCAACACTGCTGCGCTGTAGTGCTGCAAGTACATATGATGCTGGCCCTTGTCAACTTGGCGGCGGGAGGCGCTTCGACACGGAACCACGGCGAATTTGTTTTTTTGTGCCCGCGGTGCCGCCCAAACCGTCATGCAGGGAGAGGGCCAGGATGGGGGAAGACAGCGAGCACAGTCGCGGCAGGCGCAAGGGCACCACCCTCCTCAGGGCTCTGGTGGCCACGTTCAAGTGGCGACTGGCTCTATCAGGGGTGCTCATGATCGGGGATAGCATTTGCCGCGTCATTCAGGTGTGGGGCAAGCAGGGGCGGGATGGGGGGTCTAGCAGCGGTGCGTTCTGAAATCTTGTGGCGGTCGTCCTGCAGGAGGAGTAGTGGTGGGTAGGAACGGGGGGCATGAGAGGGGTGTTGCTGCGGGGTGGATGTCGTTGCGGCTATGTGCCAAACAGGAGATGGTGAATGGAACGGGGTGGGGATTCTAGTTGCTCCGGGCCTGTTGTACAATCGTCGGGTTTCCAACCGAGGAAGGCTAGGTGGGAAGGGGGGGGGGGGGACCGAGAAGTAGTGAGGCCGCTTATGAACGTGCCTAGAGCATCTGCCGTGTTTGTTAGAGTGTGTGTGTGCTTGCATGTTTGTGTTCCTTGAGTTTGGATAGCGACCGCGCGAACCGGCTGACACATGAAACAAAGGCAACCTTACAGCAGGACAAATAGCCCGCGCGAGGGCGTGTGTGTGTTTCTTAAGAATGACATCGATGGTGCAAACCGGGTGACCATTTAACACACGTCAGTCTTGCTAGTCAGAGATGCTTGCGTGTGTGTCTTTGTTGTTAGCATCGACCTCGCTAACCGGCTGACCAATGGACAGAAATCGCTTCTGATGACCATGATCGGTGACCCCGTGCGGGCGTCATGTGTGCGGGTGTCCTCGTTCCGAGGGTCCTTGTCCGGATATCTTTTTACCGTGTGGGTTGCATCCCACGGATGTCCCGAGGTTCTCTCTTGAGTGTTCTGGCTGAGAGACGAAAGCACCAACACCTCTGCCCTAAAACCCTCTGCGTAACACCTGTTTGCCCATTGACCACGTGTTTGTTTGGGTGGCTGTCGTGTTGGCGGTCCGTTGGCGCTGAAACCGGGTTTGACCAACCAGGCGTTGGCGCTGGGGTGGCTGATCGGATACTTCGACGACGAGACTTCGGCGAGTTGGGAGGGCTGGACCTACGCCTCCGTGGTCGTGCTGGGCGGGTTGCTCATCGGGTGGGTTGACGTTGCTTCTCTCATAATTTGCTGATGGTGTTGTTCCTGTGGTCGTTGTCGTTTCTGTTGCTTCTGTGGGAATGCGTTTGCCCCACGGTATGCCATTCTTTGAACCGTTTTTTTTCTTTTTCAGGTTTGTTCCTCTACTCCACGAAATATATACTTCCACCTCCAACCCTCCCCTGTTTTCGCCAACCACGGCTTGTGTGTGGGTCTTTCGTCTTTCCGTGGACCATGACGGCGTGTTGGGATCAACCACCGTTGTCCCCCGGCCGGCTTCTTCACATCTCAGCTTTTTTCTCCACCATTTCAACTTCGTGGGGTACATGCTGGGCATGCAGCTGAGGATCAGCACCACCACCATCCTCTACGACAAGATTCTACGACTTCGCCTCAGCTTGCTGGGACAGGTCCGTGTTGCTCTGCTGTGTCCTCGGTCAGCGAGAACTGTAACATAAGCGCGCTTTGTTTTTGGCGCTTGGTTATTTTTTCGATGCGAGTTCTCGGTAGCGTTGGTAGAGCTGGATGAGACAAGGATTTGTTGTCATGGCTGCCGCGCGTAAGACCATTACCACGTGCGTGGCGTGCTTGCATTTCTGCGGCACAGGAGTCCAATTTTATTGTTGAACACTTGCAACACACTCATAGGGTGTCGGCAAACGAAGGCAGCCGCAGAAATACGTGTTTACAGTCGAAAACAACGGCGACAACAATGGAAGCGCGAACAACAACAACAGCAACAACAACAACAACAACAACAACAACAACAACAACCACACCAACGTCAACGACGGCAACAACAACCCACCACGTGGACGATCGAAACCAACAGTAACAACAGCACACCCAATCAAACAACAACCACAACAACAACATCAGAATACACGCCTGGTTTGTGCGCCAGATTTCCACCGGGCACCTGGTGAACCTGACGACGACCGACGTAGAGGCGTTTCAGAAGGGTGGCACGTTCGTCAACTACCTCTGGGGGGCTCCCCTGCAGAGCTTGGTCATCTTGTACTTCGGATTGGACCAAGTCGGGGTTTCGTTTCTGGCGGGATTTGCGGCTCTCGCGCTCATAGTCCCCATGCAGGTGCGTTGTCCGACTTTACCTATGCACGTGTGAAGACTCCCTCCCACTCTGCCCCTTCGACGCCATCGTCCCGTCCGTCGTTGCAACGGGGGGGGTTAGACGCGAATCGCGTTGAAACCGCTCGAAAAACGTTACGGTATAGGAGGTTGGCGGCGACCCGGAGGCAGGGCGTCGTTGTGGGGTGGTGTGGTGTGGTGGTGAGTGTGCGCGATGCTGGCAACAAGCGAAGGAGCTCCAGACGGCAGGTTCGAGTGTGGGAGAGAGAGGCTGGTGCGGGGCGGCTGTCGTTGGAGGAGGGGACTTCGGGGGGGTTCCTGTTGTTTGGAAACTGACCGGAATCGCCTTTCGCAGGCGTGGCGCCAAGCGCGTGGCGTGTCATGGGCGGAGCCGTGGAGTTTTTTGTTCGATTGCCTGTCTCGAGAAAAAATGCAAGAATGGCTCTTCTTTCGGAATGTAAACCTACACATGTGTTGACCTCGGCCTGCTTGCTCGGACGTGAGTGTTTTTAGATTGTTCGGGTTTTTTCTGGGCGCGTCAGCCGGGGTCACACAGGAAGAAGGCCGTCAGTGTTACCTATTTTGTTCTCCCTTCCTCCTGTGGTGCTTGCCTTGACTCTTATCGCGAGAAGGGTTCAGCCGCCCCTTTCCCTCGTCACCATTGCACTCCAATTGTGTTGGTGGTACACGACAATATGACGCCCACCCTGTGCTGCGTGCAACACGAGGCGGAATGCCGAACGTCTGATGGCCACCACCCTGTTGTTGTATGGGGAAGTGGCGTTCTACTCTCACAAGTACGGCAGCACGACGGCGACGCCGAGCGCGCGGAACCGGTGCCCACCGACCTAACACACATCACGGCCATCCCAGTTGTTGTTGATGTTGATGCTGATGCTGCTGCTGCTGCTGCTACCGCTGTCGAGCGCCGTCTGATGTTGGACCTCTCGCCGTGTTTTCTCCCCCGGATGCGCGTCCAGGGGGCGTTTTCCCGCAGGTTCTCGCAGGTGCGGCAGCGCGTGACAGTGCTGACCGACGAAAGAGTGAACCTGACCAATCAGGCCGTCGCGGGCGCAAGGCTGATGAAGATCAACGCCTGGGAGCCCGCCTTGGAGAAGGAGATTCGCAGGCAATAGGCTGGGAACATGCAAATAGCAATGCCATAGCAGTGGGCTAGTGATTCTGATGTCGATGATCTTGTAGCAAGATTGGTAGGTTGGGGTTTCCTGCCACGAGGCGGGTAAATCATTGTTGCTGCTGTGCTCCACTTGTGTGTTTTCTCTCTTGGTCTCTTTCTGCCATTCTCTCAACAACCCTTGCTTCTGTCGATTGGTATTGGTGTTATTTTCGTGTTGGAGGAACGGTTGGTTCTTCATATCCAAGGGACATCGCACGTACACATAACCATCACCACCAAGCCAGCAGTTCGTGGTCCGCCACGAAGACCAGAGTGTACATACCCCCGCTTCGTCGTTGTCTTGGAAACCAAGTGTGCCCATGACGATTACGACCCCAAACAGCATCTTAAGGCACTCCCTCTTGAAGATTTCGCCGTCTGTGTGACTGTCTATCTCTCTCTCTCTCTCTCTCTCTTTCTCTCTCTCTCTCTCTCTCTCTCTCTCTCTCTCTCTCTCTCTCTCTCTCTCTCTCTCTCTCATTCTCTCTCTCCCCCTCTCTCTATCTATCTTCCTCTCTCTCTTGGCCTGACCCAGGGTGCGCGCGGAGGAGATCCGTGTGTTGCTCAAGGCCACCCTGCTTCGCGCGATCAACGAGGCCATGTTCTTCGTACAGCCCGCCGTCATATCGTGCCTCGTGTTTGCCACGTACCACTTGCTTGGAAACGTGCTCGCGCCGCGGCAGGTGATTGGATGGACGCGGCAACAGACAAACTGCCCCCACCCATGCTTTCATTTTTCTTTTGTTTTTTTTGTTGCCCTCTTGCTGTGATGAAGTCTGAAGCACAATGATGGCGTGTACGTGTACACAACCTGGGACGGCCCTCAAAGGAAAATCGGAATGGACCCCTGTGGATAGAGATATTTGGTTTTGTTTCTTCAATATGAATAAGACGGAGATTGCCGCATCTCGAGGGTCCTACCTCGTGGGGGCTTCCTTTTTCGGCGTACAATCAACATTACACACGCAATGATTTTTTACAATCCTGTTGATTGAATGCATTCGTGCACATCCACAATTCGCCTGGCACTTTTGCACGAACCAAGCAATCCGCCTAGCCACTTCCTAGCTCACGCACGATGAGATGATGCTCCACTGCTTCCACGGTGTGCCTCACCTACGTTCTGCACGCACGTCATGAGTACGCGCTTTTCGCAGTGGGTTTCCAGCTGCTGCAGAAGGGTGCTCCCTTGTCTATCTCCTAACGAATAGCTCGCAAGCCTACCAAAACAACACAATCTTCATTTTCGTTTTATGGATGGATGCAGTAGCTCATGTCTGCCATTCAGGTTCGATACTGGCTGGCTCTAATCTGCAGTGAATTCAGCTCAAGGATCACGCCGCTGCTCTTAGAGATCAATAAACATCTCCCCGCCGGGTGTGGTTTCGTGTCTCGCGTGTGGGGCGTGATCGTATTGTTGTGTGGGGTGTGAAACGGTGCGTCGTGAGTATGCGATATTTATGCACCACCTAGCTCGTGCCGGGAGATGGCGCCCCTTTATTCCCGTGTGCGCCCCAGTTTTGTTTTCATTCAATGGTCAAGCCTCTAGTCTGAGAGACCCCGCTTTGCACATACGCGCGTGCCGTTTCTTGCCTCTTGGGGATCGTGTCGTGGCAGGTATTCACCACCCTGGCGCTCCTCAACATCACCCAGTTCACGTTAGGAAAGTTCCTCTACCTGGCCGTGCAGACCTCCATCGAGAGCTGGGTGTCCATCAAGCGGATAGAGACCATCCTGCTCATGGAGGTGTGCGACCTGGCTATGGTTTCCCCCGCAACGGCGTAGCCGGTGGACAGGTTAACCCTTTCCGACCGGCACAACCAGACCTTGTCGTCCCACTTCTTGTAAACGTCAGTCGCTGCCCCTTTCGGTATACGATCTGGACGCATCAGCCGGGGTCATACGCACAGGAGGAAGGAAACCGAATTCGTGTATGTTTCTGGTGCGCATCCCTACATATGGCGTCGTCGGCAGCAAACGATGTGCATCCATTGTTTCGCCCCATGCGTTTGTTTTTTGTTCGACCACAATATTTACACGCTCTAGGTTCGCCCACCGCCCCCGCTGTCGCTACGACCACACTTGCGACTGCGGCCGGCGACGCCGCCGCTATCGACTGCTTGGTGATATTGTACAGGAGAATGAAGTCCTAACTGCCCCACTGCTAGAGTTCGACCTAGCCACCAAGCCGGATAAGGGCGCGCCACCCAAAAGCCCTGCTGCGGCGGCCGACGCCGCCTCTTCGACCCCAACGCAGTCAGGTTCTACCCCTTCCCCCCCCCCCTTGATGACCTCCCGCGGCGGGGCCCCTACCGTCGTCGAGGAAAAGACGGCCGAGGCGGGAGCGGCTTCTGCACCATCAGCAGCGGCAGCAGTCGTTGTCGCAGGGGAGGCAAGGGAGGGACCGTCGATGGCAGGGTGCGTTCGAGGTGCTCATGAACCAGTGGGAGGTGGGGTTAGCGATGGAGGGAATGGTGCAGACGAGTGGCCGGGCCTGGTTTCGTTGAAGGGGGCGAGCTTCCGATGGACCAGCGGCAGGGAAGAGGACAAGCACGCCAAGGTTTTCCGCGGCTTGATAGAGGGCAAGAAGAAGCGAAAGGTGTGCGATGCGCACCACGGGAGGGTGATTCGGAGCCGTTGCGGGAAGAGTCAACAAGAACCGTTCGTCGATGTGTTCTTGCTGGGTTCATGTGTAGGGCCATTCGTAGCTGTCCTCGAATGCGGTAAAATCATAAAGAATTTGACGTCTACGGGAGAAAATATTCGTAGACGTGCCGTGGTAGGCGTCTCCTGAGGTGTCGACGTAGGGTTATGGCGAGATGAAGGTGCGATTTTTTGCCTCTTGGAGGCGCGAAGGGTGCAGGCGATTGTTGGCGTTTACGCGGTGTATGGGGGCAACGGACGGGTGGCACAATGGCGTCGAATCAAGAGGTCGCGACGATGCACACCGCTGGTTGCAATGTTTCGTGCCATCAAATGTGGTTTGCAGTGAGAAGGACTGGTTGATCGTTCCGTCGACATGTGGAAATTCCGATTGAATCATAGAATACGTCTACCACCTGCCACTTGTCTCCCCTCGCCGGACTCACGCTTCGGTTTGATCCACGATTTGTTTCAGGCGGCTCAGGACAAACGGATCAGCCACGGCGCTGACGCTGCGCCTGTAGAGGAGGACAACGAAGCTGAAACCAACGCTGGAGGTGAACTTCCTTCATGTCTGCCACCGCTGTGTGGGGCATCCATGCCTCAACTCACGGAGTGATGCCAACAATGGTTCTATCGCACCGTCTCTCTGACGATCGGGGTACAGCGTTATGCCTTGTGACGTATTACACGCCGGGGCCCCTCCCTGATGTCGACTTAGCTTCAACCAGCCGTTTGGAAACCGCCGTGGCTTCTACAGTATAGTGTTGAGCCCGCATGTAGACGGGGAGGCAAGGGAAGGGCTGCTGTGTCGCATGCATTACCACAGGAGTGGCCTGGAAATGGCACCACGGTGAATGATAGGTTGCGTTTTAGTGGTGTTGTGTTTGGCAGTTCTGTGTTGTCGGCCCCATGATTCCTTACCGTGCGCGTACAATTGGACAAATCTATTGCTCGTACCACGGACCGAGGATAGTACCAGGCATGTAATCGACATACTCACAAGCTAACTCACGTTGTTTTTTACAATCCATGTACGACTTGTGATTTTCAGGACTGACCCTTGACGCCATCGACCTGCGGATCGAGCCGGGGCAGCTCGTGGGAGTGATCGGGCCAGTCGGCTCCTCCAAGAGCTCGTTGCTCATGGCGATGCTCAGGGAGATCACGCCGGAGAGGACGTCTGGCGGGGCAGGGACGGCGGCAGTCCATGGTGGTGCCGGCCACGGTCACGGCGAGGTCCGTGTTGCTGTACGTTCAGTTTTCGCACGACGGGAAGGGGGGGGGTGCAATAGTCGCGAGTGCTCTTATTTTTTTCTCGAACGTTCTATTGGTGGCTTTCGGAGGAACCGTCACCCAACCTTGTGTTGCCTCTATTTTATTCTCAATACGAATGACCGCATTCCTCCTCGACTGTGTCTCTCGAGCGTCGGCTCGCCGACTTCTCCTGTGTGGCTTGATGCTGAGGGTTTTGATCGCGCTCGTCCCAAGCCGGAACTACCCATGCTGGAATCGCGTTGGTTCGAGGTTGCAGACGTTCCTATGTGGGAGTTTCCTGCTGTTTGTTCTTGATTCCCTCTTTGGAGCTGAACCCCACTCCGTACTACGTTTCTGCGCGTGCCGTCGCTAGTGACCCTGCCCTTGTCCCTGCTGCTGCGGCTCTTGTTGTTGTTGCTGCTGCTGCTGCTGCTGCTGCTGCTGGTATTGCTCCCGAAATATCGGCCTTGTTGTTGCATGCAGCGAAATTGCCAGCAGCGTCTGTCTGTTTTGGGAAGCCTGGCATACGCCTCACAGGAACCTTGGATTCAGTCGGGCACTATACGGGAGAACATCTTGTTCGGGAGAGCCATGGACCAAAAGAGGTACGCAAGGTGCACATGTCATGCACTTCGAGGGAAAACGGCCGGAGCAGGGTGTTGGGCATTCTGAGGGCGCATGCTGTAATCCCCACATCAACATATGGCTTGAATGATGCGCTACCTGTGTGTATATTGGCCTATGCTACTATACCCTACCTCTCTGTTCGGCTGCCTGCTTCATTTGTGTGTCTGTCTTTGTGTCGATCTGTCTGTCGGTCAATCTGTCTGTCTGTCTGTCTGTTTGCCTGTCTGTCGGTCTCATCTGTCTGTCTGTCTTGTCTCGTTCTCTCTCGCAATGGGCAGGTACGACGCGGTGATACGGGACTGTGCCTTGGAAAGGGACCTCTCCCTCCTACCATCGGGCGACCAGACCGGTATTGGAGACAAGGGCGTCAACCTGTCCGGGGGCCAGAAGGCGAGAGTGGGGCTGGCCCGCATGGCCTACGCGCATGTGAGTTGCGCCGCTCCTCTAGGATGGGATTGGGGGCTACGCGGTGGGTGGTAGAATGAAGGTGGATATCGCGTACTTCTTGCTCATGCACCGGTCGCCTCGGTGGTCTGGTGGTATCCTCGAAAACAGCTAGTCGCAAAGGTCGTGAGTTCGAATCCCCATGGGGTGAAAAATTTACGAAATTTGCGCGTGAAAGCGAGATAACGCTGAAGAGCTCTAGAGAGTACCACACTTCGACGTTAGCACCGTTGAAGAGGGAAAGGGGCGGCTGGGCCCTTCTCTCGATAAAAAATAATACGTGAAATCAGCACGCACGGCAGGAGAAAGGTGGGGCACGAAAGTTAAACGAAAAAGAAGAAAGAAGCCATGGTGTTTACCTCCTCCTGTGTGGCCCTGGATGGTTGTAGTTGTACGAAAAATACACTGAACAGTGTTTTACTCTACGTACGAAAAGTTTAGTACACGTCTCACCACGAAAAAAGGAGGGGCTGTCGCCATGAGAATAGGACGAAAAGACACGCACAGCACTTGTTGACTTCGATGAGAGTTGGTTGTTCTCGTCTTTTGAAAGGGCAGATCTGGCATGAAATGAGGTGTTGCCTTCTGCGTGGCTGTCCCCCACTGCCCCTTTTTACCCACGCGCACACGCAACGTGGGGGCAACAACCCGCAAGGACCTCCCCGCCAGTCTGAGGATATGTTCTGTGTCTGCCCACGCCGTTTCTCCGGTGAATCAGATCACGATTGTTCCTGATGTCGATCAAATTCGTAGATTGGAAACCTATCACACCTACGTTACTGACGACAACCGCACCTTTCAGATCGTTGTGTCTCCGGACCGCCGTGCCCGTTTGCCGTACAACCTACCATATACTCCAAAACCACAACTGTTGAAGCCAAAGCCTCGGCATGGGAGGCATGACAGTCCCCGCCGATGATACGGCCGAGGTTGACGGCGAGGTGTGCTCATCGCAATACCTGTTAATTTTCTCTGAGTGTCTGTTGCTTGGAACACGCTGATCTTGTTTCCCTCCCTTCCTGCTGCTGCTTGTCTCTAAGGCGGACACTTACCTCATGGACGACCCGCTGTCGGCGGTGGACCCGGCCGTCGGGCGCGAGCTCTTCTCCAAGGTGGTGTGCGGCAGGCTCAAGGGGAGCACGAGGGTCCTCGTGACGCACCAGGCAAGCGCAGAGAACGACTCCGCCCCACCGTTATTGTAACCGTGTTGGGTTCCAGGTAGCATAACCGACGACGATCCAATCGAAACGCAAGGGGGGTATGTTTGAGGCTCTTTCGTGAAAGGATTGAGGGACACTTGCGTGGTTGATACAGCAAGACACGGCGGCCGTTTGATTTTCTATTGCTATCCTGTGTAGAACCTTATTCCCAATTAAGACCTATCCCAAAACACCACCGGTGGATACGAGGCCAGCGCACTTAGAAAGCCTGTGTGCAATGGATTGGGCGAGGGTGAGATGGTGTCGTATGTCGACATGAAGGCCACCACGTGGACAGCCAATTCCGCCAAGTGCAGCGCTTCCCGGTTGAAAATATCAACACACGTTGTTCGAGCTCTTGTTCTTGTTTCTTCCTATTTTTCGTCAAGATCTCCACATTCCTTGTGCGTCGTTGTTATCGTCGTTGTTGTCGTCGCCATCAGGTGCACTACTTTAGGGACCCCGAGGTGGACCAGATCATCGTCATGCACCACGGCAAGATCGTCGGAAAAGGGAGGTACGGCACGCGGCACCATTCGCATACACACACAGGCATCGACGGCGTAGGATACGTCGGCTTTCAGTGACCGCGGCAGATCGATCGAGCTCGACCGGCTTGATTTTTGTTTCGAGATGCGTTTGTCGTTCCATGTTGCGGCGATTCTGTCCGTGCTTCCGGGATGGATCACGTGGAGTCCTGCATGAGTACTTTGTCAAACCGCTTGTGTCTTGGACGCTGCTGTACGGTTGCGTCCCCAGGGTGATATCGGTCACCTCTATTCCTCATTGCCTACCTTGCGGCGGGTTGGCCATAATCGACGCGCCTAAAAATGCTATCTGGTGATGGAGTTCGGCTTCTTGAGTGATGAGCACCAGGTGCGGTAATCTGTGGAAGGGGTGGTTTTCTCTGTGGCTCTATTTCTTGATCTTAGACTAGTGATTCGGTTTGGGCGGTTTGGGATATGTTGACCCGTAGCAATATCACCGCCGGATTTTGTATGGTGTGTGGGCATTTCTCATGTGTGCTGTATCTTGTGTCGTGTATAGCAAGTTAGCACAAAGGGCGTGTGTGTGATCGCTCAACTGGACCCAGTTCCCTCGGTGAAATGAGCTGGAACAAATACTGCTGCAGCCGAAGAATACAGCTCCAAACCTATGCCATTTTATCTCTGATCTGACCGTTGTTTCGACTAGTCTTCGTCCACCCTCAACTGTTTTCGCGGTTTTCTCATTGTCTCCATTCTGACCATTTCTGCTACATACCGTTGTCGTGCCCGACCTCAGCTACGAAGCGCTCGAAGCCAGCGGGAGCTTCGCCGCGCTCGAGCGTCCGACCTCGCCGACGAAAGCCACCAGGGGTGAGGCCAATGTCGACCACGGTAGTAGTGCCGTTAACCACACCGCCGCAGGAGGAGTTTCCCGGCCCACCCGCGTCCGCAGCACTAGCAGCACCGGCAGCGCCTACCGTAAGACGCCGCCACAGGCGACGGCGCCGGCCCAATCCTCCTCCACCTCGTCGCGCTCTGTCTCCAGCGCTGCCGCTGGCGGCAGGGGCGGCGCACCATGTGAGGGGGGCGCCGCGGCGCGTGACGGATGTTCAACATCTTTTGAAACGGCCGCTAGGAAAGCCGGGGGCGGCGATAACGCCTCGATAGAACTCCACCGAGATCAGCAGCAGCAGGAGAAAAAGGACGGTTGGGGTGTCGGATGCAACCGCGAAGATGACTTTCGGGGCGACGCGAACGGGGACAGTAACGAGGGGGGGCTGGTGACGAAGGGTGATAGGGGTGCACCGCCGGAGCTCGTCGTCTCGGAAGACCAAGAGGTGCGCCAAGCCACGGCAGCAGGGCGGGGAGGTTGTCGGTTGTATAGGTGGTGATGGTGGTGGTAGCGTTGCCTGACCTCGTACAGTTACTCAGGAAATGAAACAGCGGCGCGTTACGGTGGTGGAGAAACCAAAAGTTCTCTGGATCCGCCCGAGCATGCCGATCACCTGAAAATTTCGGCAAGTCGACAACCGGTGGTCTCCGGTCGGAAAGAGCATGACGATGCCGGTGACATGCTTACACCATTCCGGTAGACGAAAGATTGGTATGTCTTTCGCCGTTTCTCCCGAATGGACCCCTACTCTCCCCTACGTTTCCATGCCCCCCTGTGCCCTGACTCCCCGCTCAGTTGGACTGAACTCGCGGGTGCTCGCTGCCCCCTTTTGCGTCCCGTGCAGTCTGGGAGGCTGAAGCGCAGCACCTACTGGGAGTACATCAGGGAGGCTGCCGGCGTCTGGCAGGTCGTGCTGATCTTCTTATCCATGGCGGGAGGACAGGTATCCGAGCCAGCTCTGCGAAACACCGGTGCTGGAGGCGGGTGGGGGCGTATTACTATATGATACGGAGTAGTAAGTCACGTAAGGGGGCATTGACAAACTAGGGTTACCCCGCGTGTTTAGGCGCAACATGGGGTCTGTTGTTCGGTGCGGGGCGCAACGCCCTGACACCGAGTGGGCGCCTTTTCACCACCTTCTAGCCCTTCAGCCGTATGCGCCAGGTCCTTAAGAAGGACGCCCAATTTTGTGTTGTCGTACACAGAAACAAGGTTGACCTGGAGGAGAGGAGCTTGTCAGAGGGCCACGTTTTGTTCGCGAAACCGCGATGTACGCCCTCCTGTCTGCTAAACGTTTATCTATGAATAGTACCCCATTTTGTTCGCAACATACACCATAACGTTCAAGGTTCACCCCTTTTGGTTCAGTTGTGACGCTCCTGCAGACTGCTAATATGGCCAACAACTGC
This sequence comes from Ectocarpus siliculosus, assembly GCA_000310025.1. Lineage (NCBI taxonomy): Eukaryota > Phaeophyceae > Ectocarpales > Ectocarpaceae > Ectocarpus > Ectocarpus siliculosus. Next base: position 291,462 of record FN649003.1, read on the forward strand.
ACATCACCATATCTCTATATCTGATGTCTCCCTCTCGCGCCGCAGACAGCGAAATCTGCGTGTTACACCGCGGACCACCATATCTCAGGAACGTCTGTCGTCACAGCTATGGTCTGTGATACAAGACGCAGGTTTCGTGATCAGCGGCGCGACAGAGAGACAGAGGATATGGAGATATGGTGGTCAGCGGTGTAGCACGCGAGTTTCGTGGGCTGCGGCGCGAAAAGGAGACAGAAGATATGGAAAGATGGTAACCTTCGGTTGGTTGCCATTTTGGCAGTCCGCAGGAGCGTCACCACTGAACCAAACGGGGTAAACTTTGACCTTAAACATTAAAGGGTGTGTTTGTGAAAAAAATGGGGTACTATATAAACGTTTAGAAGACAGGGGGAAATGCCACGCGGTTTTGCGAACAATATGTGGTCCTCCAACAAGATCCACTCTTCCAGGTCCAAGTTAACCTTGTTTTTGTGGGTGAAAACAAAGACAAATTGGTCATCCTTCCTAAGGGCCTGGCGCATGCGGCTGAAGCGCTAGAAGGCGGTGTAAAGGGGGGCCCACTAGGCGTCAGCCGTTGCGCCCCATACCACAAGAAGGTATACGCTATTTTGTGGATTCCCCACAAAACAGAGTGGGAATGTCCGAAAAAGCGGTATTCGAACCGTCTCGTGGAGTAACGTCCGCCACCATGTCCTTTCAGTTTGGGGTTCTCTTCGCTGAGGAGTAACGGTGCTTGAACAATCGTCACACGGTATGGGATATCTTATGCGAAATACGGTAAGCATATGAATTTTGGGACCCTCGACGACTATGTATCGTCCGCCCATTGTTTTGTAAAGGCCATCCCGCCGTCAGCTTTCTGTTATTCGCCGCATCATCAAGATGATAAATGTCATTCATGTTTTGCGCGCTTTGCCCACTTCACGGAACCCCGCCACACGACGCTCCAGGTGCTGGTGATGGGGGTGACGGTGTGGCTGGCCAGGTGGTCGCGTCAGAGCGAGGAGGAGCAGGACCGGAGCCGGAACGTCATCGTTCTCGCACTGCTTTCCGCGGCAGCGGTCGTGGTCGCCCTATCAAGAGCCGTCCTAGCCTTCTTCAGCCTCGTCAAGGTGCGAAAAAGTGGACGAGCGTGGAGTGTTTGTTGCTGCTCGTGCACGTGGTCTTGTTCGCTCCCTATTTCAACTGCCGCCGTCAGGGTTCCCTATCTTGCTTTCGCATTGCGTCGAACGCCACGGGGTACATTCGGAGGTCGTGTTTTCACGCAACCGGTGTAGATTGCTCTCTTTTTCCGAACGCATGAGTGGCGTGGACCAAGGTCAAGGTCCTACACATCCATTCTACTATCATTATGTTCGACCGAGTCCTGCGCCACAATTGTTGCGGCAGGTTGTGCTAGCTTACACCGGTCGCTGGAAAACACACAATACGGTGGGTTGTGCGAGAAACTTGTATGGTTTGATCCCTGCCGCAAATGCACAGAAGACACGCCCGCAGACGCGACGCCGGAAGCCTACAGAGCCACAGCGACAGCTCTTCTTGTGTGTGTCTTCGTCCTTGGCCCCATCGATTCTGGGTGCCAGCCTAAACCTTGCGGTATGTGTCTGACGCACTCCCGGGGTTATACAGGAGGACAGAAAGCGCCGGACAATTTATACATGTCTTTGTTTTTCCCGAACAGCAGCACGTGTGGAAACCCTAAAATTCAGTGTTCTTGTTCTTACGATACCATTTGTCCTTTTTTTGCCTGTTTTCCGCGTGTTTGGTTGCGGCTTCTCTGTTTGGTGCTTCCCTCAGGCTTCGCACCGACTGCACAATCGAATGCTCAAGCGGGTCGTCCGCGCGCCGGTCCTGTTCTTCGACTCCAACCCCGTCGGCAGGTAATGTTGATACCGATCCTGTGTCTGGCCTCCTTACAACGAGTCACCGGCGGTTCACCAAGGATTTCAAAACGTTTGACGAGTACCGTAGTCCTTGGCGGGCGGGGTGCTGCTTACCGCACACCGATGCGCTACGTGGATACTTTACATTCGTGGATGGGCGCTAGATACGTCGCGTTCTATCAAACGTTCAACGTTATCATGGACGAACTCAGAAATCCCCGATGAATGACCTGCGAAATTCCTCGTTCTCAAGCGCCTCGGCTCACGTGATATCTGGAAACCCTGCTTCCCTCTCCCATTTTGAATGCACGGTGTTGTGTTGTGCTCTAGGATCCTGAACCGCTTCACGAAGGACATGCACTTCATGGACGACCTCCTACCAATGACCCTCTACGACTGCATCACGTGCAGCTTCATGGTGATGGGCAACACCCTCATCATCTTCTTCGTCAACCCCTGGGTGGTTCTCAGGTTTGTTTGTACTTTGAGAGGCGTTTATTCTAGGTGATTCCGATTTTTCCAGCACCGTTCTCGTCAACTCCTGGTTCTCAGGCTTGTCGTCGACAGGAGAATGATCTCACGAAACTGTCGGCGATGTTGTTCGGTCTCTTCTTCCAGCGATAAACACCGCTGGTGCTAGGTGTACACATGGGTACGTCATTATTTGTCGTAATGCGGACGACCGTGCTGTATTGCGGCTTCAGTGCCTTACCTTCTGTGACCGATGGTTGTCGTCATTTCCTCCCAACCGCTCGGATACCAAGCACTTTCTGCAATTCATTACCTCAAAAGCATCCCGATTACTGTTGCCCGTAAATATGAAGAACTCGATTTCACTTTCCGTGTGAACAAAAATATATTCACATGTGCGAACGTGCGTTTGTGAGAGCGTAGTGTTGACCGTTATTGCGCGAGTGAGGCCCAGAGGGCGCCTGGTGGGACAACAACTCGCTTGGAACTGTTCCCATTCGGGACAACAACTAGTTTTTGTCGGCTGCGCCGAGAGTCGTAAAGGTGGGGGGAGTTGCTGAATATTCGCCTCACAGAGCTGAGAATAGGAACTAGGCCCGTGTTGTATGGGTCACCGTTTTGCGCATGGGTTCTCTGCGAGCACACCTACTACACTGGTGCCGTGGAAATGCTTTCTACGAACCGAACCACGTCGTGACCTCAATTGTGTTGCTGTTTGGGGAGAAATTTTTCTTGCTTTCCGCAATTTGAGAATATGGGTACCACCTTTAACATATGCTGAGAACGATTCAATTGGAAACCTTTAGCACGTAATTGGCGGGGTCATTGCCCGTTGTCCTTCTGCTATGAAACGTTGTGGCCAGCGGGCGGAGTTTGTTTGACGTGCAATGTGACAAAAGTGATCCCGAGCAGTTGCTGCGAGGCGTGCGTCTGTTATTGCTTTTGGTCGGTTTGAAGAAGTTGGGCTCGAATTCGCAGAAAATTCGGGTTGCCTCTTCGTCAATATCTGAATGAAAACTCGGCCATTCCAGGAAGCTGGTAGTTGTCAGTGACCGAACCGGAAACAGGAAATTCTCGTATGATTTGTGATGGACGATTGGCAGCAAGCTCACTAAGTTTATGTGTGTGTGGGTTATACCTCCTTGGGCTTGATGTGCAGATGCATCACTTGATTTTGCTGCTTTTGTTTTTTTTCATTTTCATATTCTTTAGTCCAAGAAACCGCCGCTTGTTCGCCACGCAATTCCTTCCGTCGATGAGTTTGCGAGTCTATTCATATACGATAACCAAGGCTGTGGTGATGGTCGGCAAGGGGTATGGTTTCCTTGCTGTTCTCTCGTACCGGCTACAGCGAACGACCATTGTAGCCTCTGCCATGACTATCGACCCGCGCCTTTGTGGTCATCGCTCATGTCAACCACGTGAAACAACACATTTTAGTTTTCCATCCCGTTACCATCCCAAATTGTGTGCGATCACAGCTTGCTCCCAGCCATGTGGTACTTTGTGCATCTGATGGGCTTCTACTTGAAGACGAGCAGGGAAGCTAAGGTACGTGTACCTAAACTTAGCACCGAACACCGTCATCACAAGGCAATGGCGTGCCACATTGCAAGCTCATGCAGTGCTTACCTATTTTCGAGCAAGAGGCAGTATTGCTGGCGATTGCATCAACACAACCACACCGGCGCCTGCGCCGTCCGTCCTCTTGTGTGTCCAAGGAAGCGAAGCTGTCACGTTTGCCAAGGTAGCTAACCAAACCTGTCGGAGAGGAAAGTGATACTTTCGCGAGGCTTTAGCACAGATTTAGGCATGTTCATTGGCACACCTCTACGGGCGGTATGCGAGCACGATCTGAAGCAGCTTTCGCACGGACTGCTCTGTGGAGCTTCGCCCCCGCCCCCCCCCCCGTCATCGTTCCTGTCACCGCCGCAATTTTCATATATTGTTTATGTTTCCCGTGGTTGCCGTGTGTACGAAAAGCGGCTGGAGGCGGTAACCCGTAGCCCGGTGTATTCTCAGCTGTCCGAGACGCTCGACGGCCTTGTCACCATTCGAGCCTTCGGAAAGCAGCGTGAGTTCCACTCTCTTGCCCCTCGCAAACCAACATAGTAGACCTCTCGAAGCTGTCCCGTCTCCGAGAAGGGGGGCATCCTCTGTGTACCACCGTGGCGGGGTGCATGCCGTGCGACCTCTTGAACGATTATATTTATTCATGTGAATAACGTCGAGAGCGATGATGCGATCTGGGTGCTCACTTCGGGGGGTCACGAAGTGTGAAATATACAACATCCGAAACCGATTCATGTCGTGCGCGGACAAAACTTGGTGAACGACAAAGCCGCACGGGACACTGGAGGAAGTTGCGCCGCGTTCAAGTTTCGTCCGCGTTGCTCCGCCTAGTCCCCGTGAATCATTGTCCTTCCCTGGTTTGCGGTGCAATGCGCTTGATCTCGACTGCGGTGCCCCGACCTTGTTGGTCTATCGTCATCCCCCTTCGTTAGACCGGTTCCTTGGCCAGTTCACCGAACGGGTCAACTTGAACACGAGGGCCTACTTCGCGTGGGTGTACACCGCGAGGTGGCTGGGTTTTCGGATGGACATGGTGGTGATCATCGTTCTCACCGCCAGCTGCTTCTTCTCTGTCGCAGTGAACGAGTACAGCAGTTCCGTCGGTGAGTGATATGGTGTCAAGGGAAACAGGCGTAGAGTATGAATGTCTCTCACGTTTTTGTAAGTTTACCACCGGATCATAGTTTCTTCATCGCTGACCAATCAATTTTCCGCGTTATCGTTTCCCCTGGCAGTTAGTGTGCAGGTCGACAAGGTTTGTGCATCTTTGGCTGGATGAATGATTGCGTGTGCCCGCTTTTTTGTTCCCCCGCATAGTTTGTTGTGTGTGCATCGGCGACCGGATCCAATGCGTTGGTGGGTGTAGCCGCTTCTCAGCTCGGGGTAACTAATATCATTGCGGCTACGCCAACTTCGTTTTGTTTTTCCGGTCGTGATCGATGAGAACACATACATTCCACACGTGTGTTCGTGGCAAAGGGCTCCGTAACCCCATGAGCTTCTCCAGTTAGAAAACATTGGTTGTGGAACGGAGTATCAGTACTGTGATCTCGGTGTCGACCCTCCCGTATACCGTCCCAGACAAATATCAAATTTTCACTCCTCGTTGTTCATTAAATAGCACGTTGGCGTGCGGCCTGTGGATTCTGCGGCGACCTCGGTTTGGATCCCCAGCAGATCGCATTGTACATGGTTTTGGATTTATTCGCATATAGTTAGTTCACTCCACGCCTGTTTTGTATTTGGATTCCGGATTTTGGTTTGTGCGGCGACCTCGGCTTGGAACCCCAGGTGGTTCTCGTCCGCAATCATGTATTGTCCATCCCGTACAGGCTTCACACAGTTTTAACCCCGGCGGCAGGTTTCCGGATGACGTAATCGTTCATCGAAGGATATATGGGCAAAATCGATACCTCACTGAGAACCGTCACGGATACAATGCGTGAATCATGCCCAGGATATGGAACATATGAATGAAGCAGAAGCACCTTCGGGTCCGAACAGAGTGTATGAAATAAACCGCAAGCGATCATCGCATTCGAAGACGGAAATGGAGTGAAAACGCGTGGCAAAGGAACATTTTCTCTTCATGAGTGAGTATCTCGGTTTGGAGCCTCGGATGATTCTCCTGCCTGCTGCGTACAATCTCTCCTTGAATTTCAAAGAATGAGCGCAAATACGATGGCTGCCTATACGGCGACCTTGGTCCAAAACCCGAAGATCTCGGTGTGAACTCCCAGGTCTGCTTCCGTTCCATTGTACCCCCGACGAATTTTAAGGTTGGCAATTCTTTCCCTCTACGTCATGTGGAATGAAGCGCCATCGCCCGGGTCGTATGTTGGTACCGTCCATCCCGGACAGTTCGCACAGTCAACTCGGATATCCAATGAGATTCCGGCATTCATTTGAAATTTTGCGAAGTCGATATCTCATTGAAAAACCGTCGTGGGTTAAAAACGTTTGACACAGTGCCCGAAATGCAGGGTACACGTGCACCGAGGAGACGTACATGGGATCCACGCCGAGGCTACTGCTGGACCCCCACAGTGAACTTTCTTTCCACAATGAAACTTTGCGAGAAAATAGTAAACGGTGTCGGAGATTATCGCTGCAAACCAACGGAGAACCGTCCGTGGTCCAAACTGAGGCTGTCACACAACAGGGAAGCGGGTACAATAATGCACAACCGGTGTTGGCGCCACATAGTGTGAATACGGTCAGAGATACGACATACATACGAAGAGACGAGAACCATTCCCCAGTACATCTATGACCTTGGCAATGGGACGTTGGCTCGTGGGTTGTGCGTCGACCTCGGTCTGCTCCCCCACGTGGTTCTCCGGTTCGTTGGACAATCCCCGATAACTTTGACGTGTGTTTCCCTCCGCGCGGTTGTGGGAGAGTGTTTCCCGGTGCAATTTTCTCCGGTGGTATTTTTTGTCTTCAGTTGGTTGTTGAGATTTTTCGCCCCTTCCGTTACTGGCAGATGCAGGGCTACTGGGAGCAGCGTTGGTGTACGTTCTTCAGCTGGGCGGGCTATTCCAGTGGGCTGTCAGGCAAGCAGCGGAGGTGCGGTTGTCGGGCGCTTCGTTGGCGACGAAGCGACAATCATATTACTGTAGGTCCGAATGCATACCTCCTCCACCCTCTGTGGGATATGGCGTGATCCTGTGAAATTAGACCCTTCACCCTACCTCATAGAATTGAAATTGAATTGCGCACTCCATCCGGGTTTCGGCCAGGGTTTTAGTCGAGGTTGCGAGGGCCAACGGCCCGAAGAGATCTTCGATCTGCGTGTCAATATGTTTTGAGGTGACACAAGGAGTGAAACAGGCACAGCCTTATGCTACGTGGGCGTGGGCCATGAAACTGAGGCGTGGTGCGCAACCCCCCATGATGTTGGCAATACCAATACACCCCGAGTTATCGCCTTGTTTTCCCTTCGCATAGTGTTTGCCTGTCGCTCCGCAAAGCAACCAATCTCCCTGCGTTCCAGCCTCGATCCTACTGCAAGTTATACTCGCTGTTTTCTCGTCGGTATGGACAGGTGGAGAATCAAATGGTGTCGGTAGAGCGCGTGCTCAGCTACTGTAGAGTGCCGCAAGAGGCAAGTTTGGAGTCCGAGCCGGGGTACCAACCGTCGGATGGATGGCCGGCCAAGGGCAACATCGAGGTGAGCCGTCCGAGTGTGTTGGACATGCAGCACAGATTGGCCGTGCCCTGCGCGCTCGTTGTCGTCTCTCGCACAATCGGACAACGTTTTGTCTTTTCCTGTCATTTCTGCTTTGTCGTCCCTGGCATCTTCTCCTGCTCTGAAAGACGCCTCACTGTGCAGAGAAGCCTAACCTCCGGCCAAACCCCAATTCTTGAACTCCCCCTCCTTACTAGACAATCTTGCTAATATCGAAACCTTGTCCGAAAACACAGACAATGCTGATGCGTACCAGTTAACAGATGTTGGCCGTTTGTAGTATTGTATCGCACTTGATTGCGTGTAGTCCCTAGAATGTCGTGGTACAAATACCAGCATGGTACTTTCGGGTGGCATGATCTGGTCATCTACACTACTTACGAACGGGGCTGCCCGACCACTGTTGTGCTGCGCCATCCATTGAACAACTCCGTTTCATTCCACTACCTCCCCAGGTTCGCGACCTGTCTATGCGATACCGCGAGGATCTTCCCCCCGTGCTGAAGGGCCTAACCTTGTCCATCAAGGGAGGGTCGAGGGTAGGAGTGGTCGGCAGGACGGGTGCGGGAAAATCTAGCCTCATCGCCGCGTTGTTCCGGCTCGTGGAGTACGACAGGGACAGGTACTCCAAAGAAACATTGCGGATTCCAGCATGATAGGAGTCTACCCCCGTGCGCATGAGTGCTTGTCGAAGTGCACAAAGACGTGGTGCTGCACTTGTTTCTGGTCCATTTCGCCACGCAGTCTGAGCATCGTCGGTGTGCTGTACAAGAGGATGAGGCTGAGTGCGGTGGCAGTCGTACCTCCTTTAATCGCACTCGGAAACCTTCGCCTGATGTCTTCGCGTCTTGATTTCACTCGGCCGACGATTTGCGGCAGGGGAGGAATTGAAATTGATGGCGTGGACATCTCCAAGGTGGGCCTGCACGACCTGAGGCCCAAGATGTCTGTTGTCCCTCAGACGCCGTTTCTATTTTCCGGCTCGATGCGGCTAAACCTCGACCCCTTCGCAAAGTGAGTTTTGCACGGCCGATGTGCCGAACATCTCTAACCTGTTTGCACCTTGTTCCGTGTCCTTCTCCTCTCTCGAGGGAAGGCCTCAAGCGCCTCTTTCGATTTCGTCGAATCGCTTTGCGTATTTCGCGTATTTCGCGGTTGCACGGCCCCTATGCATCTCCACTTTTTCCCACAGAAAATGTTTGGTGATAAATGGGGCAAGGCGGCCCAACAAACCGAGACGTAGCCTGTGAATTTTACCGTCTGGGCATGCAAACCTCCCTTCGTGTGGGTTCTTAGGCAGTCAGACGCACAAATGTGGGCCTCGCTGGAAGCAGTGCAGATGAAGACGTACGTGCAATCGCTGGCGGGCGGGCTAGATGCTCCCGTCGCGGAGGGCGGCGGCAATCTGTCCGTGAGTTACTTTATGAGTTAATGTGCGAGATGCTGATCGACACCATTGGTAAAACAACACCGAAGTTGTTTGAGGCGTGTCATTGAAGTCTAGCCAAATTCGTTCTTGTGGCGTTGTCCATTCACTCCCCATACTTGGAATTTGGAGCACGGTTGTGGGAGCTGTCACGCCGGTTTCTGCTTTGACGCGGTGTTTGAGAAGTACCGGACACAAGGAAATACGACGAAACAACATCCTTTTGTCGTTGCATCTTTCTAGGTGACTCCAAGTTGAGAAGAACCTTGGTAAACTCGTTTGAACAATGTCAGGTTCGTGCTAAACACCTTTAGCGCTTGAGTCATCTCGCAAATCAAGGGTGATGACAACGCCAAGTGGATGGGTCTACAATCGCCCAAGGCCGATGCCGTACTGATCCCTGAATATAGGCGTGTGTTGTGTAGCCATGTTCTCTGAGGGAGGGGCTCGCGTACAAGGCTTGGGCATGCGCGGTGAAAAAGGCATTTCCATCCTTCCATTGCTTTCGCTTGTTGTCGGTCCAAGCGCTAGCTCCTGTCAAATGTGTTCAGTCGTGCAGCCCCACTCGGTGCTGTACATTATAACAACTGCCCTCCATCGTCTCAGTCTCGCCTGCTCTGCACGCTGTCTTTTTCACTCACTCATGCGGAACGCGCAGAAGAGTTTCTGTCTTGCGTCTAACGCAGCACGTGGCGACGTTCCTTGTCGGTTTGTGCTCGTGTGGTCTCCGTCGTGTGTGGCGATTTTGTTGTCGTCTCGCTTTCGGGTTTGGCAGGTAGGGCAGCGGCAACTTTTGTGCCTCGCCAGGGCGGTACTCCAGAGGTCTCAAATTCTTGTGATGGACGAGGCCACCGCTAACATCGACCAACACACCGACTCCCTCATCCAAGACGTCGTGCGGACGTCGTTCAAGGGCAAGACGGTCATCATGGTGGCTCACCGCCTCAACACCGTTATAGATTGCGATCAGGTAAACTATCTACAGTACCTCTTAACGAAGGCTTCGACCATCATGGTGAACGTATGACACCATTGCTTGAAAGCCTGACGAGACGATCGCAAGTGGGATTGTGTTTGAGAGCCTCTACCCGTCCGCTGTTGGCGATACGACGTGGGTCGAAAGCGTACATCCGTTACTTCCTGCTTGATACGAAAACTCCTGTTGTTGCTGCTCTCACCCTCGCTACGAATGATGCTTGCGAACTTGCGATAGGTCGTGGTGTTGTCGGAGGGCAGCGTCGTGGAAGCAGGGCACCCTCACGTGCTTCTCCGAGACCCCCCAGCGTCCTGTGGTAGCGTTGCTGCTGCCCGTGAAACCACAGCCTCGGCTGCCGCCGACGCAACGTTGTCTTCGATGGTTGACGAGACTGGCGTTTCCAGCGCCAAGCACCTGCGGCGCTTGGCGCAGGAAGCGTGGAACGCTTCGAACGGGAAAGGGGGCGGGGTGTAGCCGTTCTTTAAGAGATGATGGTGACGCCACTCCGAGGACTACGGGCTGTAACGGAACGGCACATGTTATCACTAGCGCTGCAAACGACATGTGGGGGATATGGCGTACGCATTGCGTTGGATTCTGGCAACTACGTTGAAGCTTCAAAGAGACCGACACGCAACCGCCCGGCGATGTCCACCGTGCCTCTGGGGTCTTGCATGCGCCAATGGGTGCTCGTATGTGGAAGTTTTATCAGTGTTGAAGTGGGAACAACTATGGAGGAGGTAGAGATCGTTGTGGATGACCTGTGGTACAAATATCTTCCGCTCTTTTTTCACCACAAGATGCCCATAACAATCCTCAACCCAAAGCCCGCTAGCCTAGGCTATACCCTGGCTTGGTCATAGACCCCCACGTCGGATTTTGCCGATAGGTGGAGGTTGTCTGCCAACGTTTAAGACGTCTGCCGTATGGTGTGCAACGAGGATGGTGAGAACCCAATAGAGTTATTATGTGCAAGTGGGGGGTCGAGGAGGGCTTTCAGTTCAGCGGATTAGTATCTGGGAGTAGAGAGCGAGAAGCAGTTGGCAGACACACTGACAAAGCATCTGGATCGTGTTCAGTTCGCCAAGCTGAGAACGATGGTTCAAGAACATGGAGGATCTCCGAATTTTGTTGTAGGAGGTATGCATATGATGAGGAGGGAACATTGAAAGATATGACGGTTGTTTCAGACGTACGCCGACAAATCAGAGGGGGTCGGCGGAACGGTGACTTGAGACATCACTGACGAAGACGACCAAGAACGACAACAATGGCCAAGACAGCCAAGGCTGAGACGACCTGAAAAAAGAACAGTGAAGATTAAAAGGTAACCCGGACGAGAATGACTATCAAAACAAAGACCTAACTGGGACGAGAGCAACAGCCTGGACGAGAGCACCAACTACTACTATGTATAGACGTGAAAATGTCGGAGACTGGATCTGGATTTTCTCCAGCGATGAAGAATGACCTATTGCAGATTGGTCAAAGCCTGCTCTGAAAACTTGTTGAAGCACTACTTAAGAACAAAGTTCATGATCATATTTGATGAGAATGAGAAGGAGGCAACTGAACTACTGTAGTTGGGAAAAATGTGCGTATGAGAGGAAACAAACTTTAAGGCATTTGTCTACAATACATGTAGTCAGTTATCTGCCAACACGGAGCATCGAAATTGTGGTGTTCGTTCATCACATCAAGGTGAACACTTCAAGATCATTTCATGAAATGAGCCGTTGCACCCACATCTTTGTAAAGTGTTTCACCTCGATGTGGTGAATACCACATTTCCGATGCTCCGTGTTGGCAGGCAACTGACTAATGCCCCGATGTTTGTTTCCTCTGATGCACACATTTTATCCAACTTTTTCAGTTGCCTCCTTCTTCGCATCCTCATCAAACGTCATCTGAACTCTCTTCCTAGGTAGTCATTCAAATCAACGAAAAAAATAACTTCCAAGCAGGCTTTGACCCCTCTGCAAAGGTTGTTCTTCATCGCTGAAGAAAATCCAGATCCGGTCTCCTACATTTCCACGCCCATAGTAGTTGGTGCTCTCGTCTAGGTTGTTGTTTTCCTCCTGGTAGTTCTTTGTCTTGACAGTTGTTCTCGTTCAGGTAGTTATTTTCTAGGTGTATTTCAACCCGACCGACACCGTGTTGTGTGCACCTTCTCCTGCCTCCCTCACGTTCAGCTTAAGGGCCCGATACTTCCAGCGCTAGATGTGTAGCTACCCCGACCCGACCAGGAGGTATGCATACTGAACGGGGTTCGAACCTGAACTTTCTAACATCATTTCCAACGGGATGACTGTTCCCCTCTCAGATACTTTCCATCCTAATGTGGACAGTCTCGTCATCCACCAGGCGCCTCCTGGCAGTCGTAGGTTTAGGTTGAGGAGCTCCCCGAACGTTTCAAAGGCTCCAACTGATACTCTGCCGACCCTTGTCCCTCCTGCCCCGTGCAGCCGCGTGATCGCGAAACCTTCCCGGTTTTGGTCAGTCTTTGCCGCCGCGAATCGATTACGACATATTCTGCGTTTGTTCTTTCCTCGATGCTGACTTGGATATCACCGCGAGGAAAGTATCACGTAGTTCGGGTCAAAGACAATACCGGGTGCGCGAGCTCGTTCGTAAATGCACACATTTCTGACGTTGGCACAACAAGATTTGTGAGAGCGTCAGATCTACATGGCGTCTCCTCCATCCCCCGCACCCGTTTCCCCAAGATACCCGTGAGGTAAGATCGACCATGTGACGGCAATCCTCTATGTTTTCCTCTCCTGAAATCCCCGAATTCTATCAATTCTTCTCCCTGCGGTCGCTTTCCTTCAGCGAGAACTCGGCAGCTCTCACCGCATGCAACTTGTGAAAGAACTTGATGGCGGCGAGGTACCCTTTACCGATGGAGCTTTCGTTGTCAAATGAGAAATGTCGGCATACTTGGGCAGGCCACGAAGTCGAGCAAACGACGGCACCCCTGACTCGTCTCCCAAGTTCAACCATGGCCCCCTCCCTTTCATTTCTGTATTAACTCCAACCCCTTGTTCCACTTTTGTACCCCCGAGAGACGCACGCACTTAGATTCCTCCAGAGTGGCAATTCCCGTGCCCATTCCCGCTGTTCCTTCTCCTGCTCCTGGAAAACGAAACCGAAAGGTAGAGTTCGGGGGCAAGGAGTTGAAACACATGCTGGCCAGTGCTGTTCCTAGTGTGATGTCATTTTGCTCTCAAACAAAGTTGTCATGATGCCGAGCAGTGTTCTTCGCAGTACTTGTTGCAAGGCGTTCTCCTCTTTCCCCAAATGATTGCTTGCACCAGTTGTCGGTGTTCGTCAACTGCCACACTCTGCCGGTCAGTTGTGATCGAGGCCAGGCGTGAAGTACTGTTCTGAATTCCTCGAATGTGTTCGGTTCTAATGCCCAGCCTCCAATGATTTCAAGACAACCCGCATTCTCATCCTCAGTCGGGCTCTTTCAGCTCTTGCTCCGCCGCACCGTAATGACCAAGGGGCTGTCGTGGAAGTTGTCTCCACGAATCAGAATCGGACCGCCCTTGGTTTCTGGGCGATGCCAACCAGTTCGTGCTTGATCCAGGCGGTTAGCACCTTTCTCACAAAATTCCAGGGCACTGATTGTCACGTTGCAGGGCTTTCGTGATGAGGACGTCTGTTCGAAGTCAGCTGAAAACGAGGCGGGCAGATCGTATCTCAAGAACACTGGAGGTTCCCGAGAAAACCCGCCTATCGCGTCAACTCTTGCATCTGAGAGGGAAAAGTTCTTGTTGGTGGACGTTTATTGCAGAGGGTGCTCAGTCACAAGTTCTCAGTCAATAGGCCACCGCCAAAGATGTAGGTCGTTCGTGGAAGCCTCTGCCTAACTCTACCCGATGGCTTTGGCTTTTGTTGTGCGACGCATGCAAGCCGGTGACTTCAAGGAGCCTCCAGACGAAGTACCTCCCTGCTGGTATTACGTACGTCAGTATTCATAACTAGGAGTGTTCTGCTGGGAAGGCCACTACTCCATGACGACCGGGTGAACCTGTCTATCCGAAGGTAATCCTACAATCAATGGCACCGAGATCCCCGGTCGTGAACGCATAGAAGAAATTATGGGCTTGGTGTGGATCTGCTCTCACGTGGTGGCCATGAGCAGGCGCAACTTGGGATACTTTAATCTCGGGCTTAACAGTTCGGTAGGACCTCAGCACACAAACGCGAGGGCACCTTGTTTGATGTACTGTACGTATCTGCGTCTAACTACCCTTTTTTCTGTCGGAAAGATGGCAGAATAGATCTTTGATGGCCCTAACCTTGTGGGCAGTAAGAGGCAAGACTCTCAGCTTAGGAATGTCGTGCGCGGCCGCTGTTTGTACGAGTCACCTTTCTCTGTGTGACTCTTCTCCAGTGTTTTTTCATGTTAGCGGGAGATGTTCTTCTTGCGCTGCTACAGTATGGTTACCGTACTGCAGAGCACTTTGAAACTCTGCGTGGGAGGGAGGGCTATCACCGGTACCCCCCCCTGAAACGACTGTCATCAGCTCGTCAATAATTGGAAAATGTTAAACGTAGTTCGCCCAAACACCATCCGATGCCGATTGTGTGTAAGGGAAATATCACTAAAGTTCCAACCCAAGGATCGTGCTACATCCCTACCATCTCGGCTAGACTGTGCGCGTTCTCTCTCTGGTTGCTCTACATCATAATTGCGGTTATTCGGTCTTTCTTTGCGCCAACGAGCTATTCATTCTGAACGCATTTGATCGCGCAACAGCCACTGCTCAACCCGCCACTGAGAAGCCGTTGTGCCGACCCGTCACTCTCGCGCGGTTTTATTCGCTGGTGCTACCTCTGGCTTCTACTACTGTCATTGTGCTCGAACGAAAGAAACCCTGCATGCACTGAACTTTTGTCTGACCCCTGGGCGTCCAGCGGCACGGGTAGTTACCCGAGTCCAGATGGAACCGTTCGGTGAATGTCCTGTTGCGACCATTTCTCGTAAATCCGTCTCTGAATGTGTTTTTGGTCCTGAGCTCCCAACCACGCTCGCGCCTGCCCATGTTGTATTGGAACTGCTTGGCTAGTGTTGGGTTGCCGCGAAGAATCAGCCTGCATGCATGGAACTCCTGTCTGGCCCTCGGCTTCCATACCAACGGGTATGTGCCCGAACGCCGATTGTCCGGCTGGTGTCCTGCTGCGGCGATATATTTTGGCTTCAAGACTGAACATCGTTTCTTCTCCAGAGTCTCAGACACTTCGGTACCTACCCGCGATTGGGATTGCCCTACATTCAATCAGCCCCAACAAAAAAACGCACTGCTTACGCTGAACTTTTGTCTGGGCCTGGGCTTCCAACCGAACGGGTTTATGCCCAATTTATGATGTAACTGCCCGGCTAAGTATATACGGCGATGTTTTCTGGCTTATACGCTGAGCATCGTGTCTTGTCTGGGGTGTCGACCACGTGGATGCCTGTCCTTGTTGTATTGGGACTGCCCTACTGCCGATCAGATTCAACGAAAAGTCGCCCAGTGTGCCCTCAACTTTTTCATGGCCCGGGGCGCCCAACGGCACGGCTATGTACCGAGTTCAGATCGAACTGCCCGGTCAGGTTCCGGCTACGACGATATGTCGTGAACCTAGCTCTGACGGTTGTTACGGCCCTGGGTTTCCAACCACACTGGCGTCTGCCCGTGTTGTATTGGAACAGCCACGCTGCTACATAGTCTCCTGTTGCAAGAAGTCGCGTTTTGTGCACTGAAATGCTCGGCTTTGGAGGTCGTGCTAGTTGTGATTCTTTAGAACCAGATGTTGTGCCGTTGTGTGGCAAACTATCATGCAGCGTCATGTGGTCAAACCAAGTTTGGCGCAATTGTTGTTTAACTTCTCTCACCGTGGACTAGGGCCGGCATAACTGGCGCAGGCGTTGGTGCACCGTAAGGTTCCACCGACCTCCTTCGTCCCCGAACAGGGTACCAGCTCCATCTGGCTCCCACCCCACCCCTGACATGGGGAAAAGCCCGAACTTCCAGAAGCAAGCCCCTCCGGCAAGCACCCCGCCCCTCGCTTGCGGCTCTTTCTCCCCCCCCCTTCCCTGCCGCCTCCAACCATCTTGCCAAAATAGGCCACACTGGCCTGCCTAGGGCCGCATCCGGCGACCGCCTGGCTCTGTTGCTGCTGTAGCTGTGGCTGGGGTTGCTGGAGTGGGGGCTGCTGCTGGGGCTGCCGTTGAGGTTGTTTGGACTGTGTTTGCTGCAGCTGCTGAGGCTGGGGCTGAAGGGATGTGGCGGCTGACGGGGCAGGGTCGGGCTCATAGGTGCTTCCGTCAACGTGCCAGAATGGGCACCCTGCGCGGTGGCAGGGATCACCGAGCCACGTGGCCCTGCATGCCCATGAGGGCAGGTACCCGACCCCACTCTTTTTGGTCTTCCTCTTCCGCGCCGGAGCTCTGGAGGGGGCCGCTGCGGCCGTCTTCTTGTCACCGGCGGAGGATGCGGCGTTTTCCCAGGTTCTGGCCTGTTCTCTTAGGCTCCACGGGTGGTTAGGTTCCGTCAAATTTTTGAGGCGCGTAAACTTCGGTGCTGACACGCTATCCGCCGTGCCGGGAGGTGGCGCGCCGTCCGGGTGGGTCCCTTGGAGCTCGTCCGCTTGCATGGCTAGCGCATGGAGCCAGGCGTCCATACCGTGGTTGATGGCCTCCACGAGGAGGTTCCGTACGTCCACAGGGAATGGGGCCAGCAGCGTGTAGTGGCAATGAAGGTAGACGTCGACCCGTTTCACTACTAGCTCGAGTTCCCTCCGTAGGCTCTTCACGCGCGCGGTGCAAATTTCCGGAGCTGCTTTCATGCCGTACTCGATCGACGTCATGAGCACCTCCGTCAAAGTGGCAAGGTGTACCTGCGCGGGTATGGCCGTTGGTACTGCGCCAGGAGGCAAGGGCGGACCGAAATGCTCGACCTTGCAATCCCACAGTTCGCAGATTTGCCGCGCTGACTGGATGGTGATGTGCGCCTTGTTCTTGGTGAGCATCTGAAGACGACCAATGTCCATCGCACGGCCGACGTTGAAGCTGCCGCGCAGAAGAAAATATTTGGGCCCTGCCGATGAGTTCCATAGCTCGGCCATTCTTTTTTCCGTCATTTTTGTACCGACGCTCTTAGGGTTCGCTGGAGCGACAGGGAGCGAGGGCTGAGGATGTGCCAGCACTACACCGGCGGGTTGGTGAGTAACCAGCTGATGCGGCGGTTGCTGCTGCTGCTGCTGCCGCCGCTGTAGAGCTAGGGTGTGCTCCCGTATTCCCGCGAGCTGTTGCAGTTGCTGCTGTTGCCCCGCTAGTAGTTGCTGAAGGAGATCTATGACATTGCTATCTGCATTACTAGATGCACCTGCGGCCGTCGCGTCGATGGCAGCGTTGGCGTGGGCGGCAGCCGCGGCAGCCACGGCCGCGTTCCTCATTACGACCGTCGAATCGGCCATGACGCTGAGAAAGAAATTCGATCCGCTCTGAAGCCCACGTCTTCTTGTCTCCTCCTTTGTTTCGTCTCTCTCGATCTGGTATAAGCTGTGGGGTCTACTTGGAACCAACGCGGTGCTCCTCCTCCACTGGTCACCACCTGCAGTAGACAACATAGGTACTGCTGCTGTAGTATCTGCCCGCATGAAGTTCCACCGCACGATTGGATGCTCTGGGCGGGGACGTGGATCCTACATCCCCGCTGTTTTAGCGAATTCCATCACGCCTCCATCAGCAACTCATCGCGTGTTGGTTGCCTGCAGCAGGGATGGGTGTTGATCTTGTCGATTGTCAAATGGTCGGTTGGACGTTCATTGGTGTCAGTGAGTTGTCGTCCGCTGAAGGGCAGTGACCTGTGTTCGCAACGCCCTCATCCTCCTCTCCTGTACTCGGATTCAAGAGAAACACGTGAATAACAAGCCGCTGCCACAGCGGGCAGCGCATGGCTGCACGGGCTCGTTGGAGTGGCCGATATCACTAGAGTGGAGATGGAGTGGCCGCCCATGAGCGAGATAACAACAAGGTCGCACTCTAACGTCCCAACAAACTGACGTCCTGATCCTAGATTGACCAACTCAAGGGCAACCAGTGCATTACTGCAGCTAGCTGCTGATGGTCTTGTACACAAGGCCAGGGCGCCGACGGGGGGAGAGATACTGCAGGAGAATGACACTAAGGATGGGGCGTCGCTACATGACTGTAGGCCCAGATGATAACGTGGCCACAAGCCAAGGAAACACACACCCCGCCTGGCCTGTGGGCCGGCGCATACTTCCCTGCTGGAGTACCCGACCTGGGGGCCGAATTCACTGGAGGATTTTCGTTCTCAAGATGAGCCAGCTCGTGCTTCATTGGGTTACAGTTAGGTAAGTGGAGGCGGATGGGGGGGGCGATGGCCATTTACAAAACCTTCGGCCTGCTGCATCGCCCCAGATCGAACCGGGATTAGAAGGTTATTTAGCGTTCCCGAGCGGAACCGACCGTTCATTCTAAAAGCAGTGTGCCATGCTGAATCCAGAACGTGGAGTTATCGTTTGATGTCTCTCCGAGAGGCCATCGAGAATATCTTGGGGAGGGTCCATCTCCTCAACACGCGTTCCCCAAAACTAATCGTATTGCACAATTCCGATAGCCATGCTTAAGGCAAGACCAGTTCAAAATATTCCCGGGCTCGCATAAAGGAAGGAGATTCGCAGCTGGGTAGGTCGCGTCGGGGATCATGACCGCATATTGGCCTGCACGTAGCGACGCTCATAGCATCAGTTCAATGACAATGATGTGGGCCCTCCTCCATTGTTATGTCCCCGCTTTGACATTCTTAAAGGCTTCACACGAACACCCACTGGCGCACGCGCACCACAGAGGCACCGTGGACATCGCCAGGCGGTTGTGAGTCAGTCTCTTTGAAGCTTCAACGGGTTCCCACATCGTTGCCAGAATCCAACGCATGCCTGCGCCACGTGTCCCACGCGTCGTTTCTAGTGCAACAGAAACATGCTCCGGCACAGCCGGCACTCCTCGAAGTGGCAAGAGAGTCATTACCATGGTCTCTTGTTGAACGGCTACACCCCACCCCTCTTCCCTTCCGACGCCTTCCACGCTTCCTGCGCCAAGCGCCGCAGGTGCTTGGCGCTGGAAACGCCAGTCTCGTCAACCATCGAAGACAACGTTGCATCGGCGGCAGCCGAGGCTGTGGTTTCACGGGCAGCAGCAGCGGTACCAGAGGACGCTGGGGGATCTCGGAGAAGCACGTGAGGGTGCCCCGCTTCCACGACGCTGCCCTCCGACAACACCACGACCTATCGCAAGTTCGCAAGCATCATTCGTAGCGAGGGTGAGAGCAGCAACAACAGGAGTTTTCGTATCAAGCAGGAAGTAACGGATGTACGCTTTCGACCCACGTCGTATCGCCAACGGCGGACGGGTAGAGGCTCTCAAACACAATCCCACTTGCGATCGTCTCGTCAGGCTTTCAAGCAATGGTGTCATACGTTCACCATGATGGTCGAAGCCTTCGTTAAGAGGTACTGTAGATAGTTTACCTGATCGCAATCTATAACGGTGTTGAGGCGGTGAGCCACCATGATGACCGTCTTGCCCTTGAACGACGTCCGCACGACGTCTTGGATGAGGGAGTCGGTGTGTTGGTCGATGTTAGCGGTGGCCTCGTCCATCACAAGAATTTGAGACCTCTGGAGTACCGCCCTGGCGAGGCACAAAAGTTGCCGCTGCCCTACCTGCCAAACCCGAAAGCGAGACGACAACAAAATCGCCACACACGACGGAGACCACACGAGCACAAACCGACAAGGAACGTCGCCACGTACTGCGTTAGACGCAAGACAGAAACTCTTCTGCGCGTTCCGCGTGAGTGAGTGAAAAAGACAGCGTGCAGAGCAGGCGAGACTGAGACAATGGAGGGCATTTGTTACAATGTACAGCACCGAGGGGGGCTGCACGACTGAACACATTCGACAGGAGCTAGCGCTTGGACCGACAACAAGCGAAAGCAATGGAAGGATGGAAATGCCTTTTTCACCGCGCATGCCCAAGCCTTGTACGCGAGCCCCTCCCTCAGAGAACATGGCTACACAACACACGCCTATGTTCAGGGATCAGTACGGCATCGGTCTTGGGCGATTGTAGACCCATCCACTTGGCGTTGTCATCACCCTTGATTTGCGAGATGACTCAAGCGCCAAACGTGTTTAGCACGAACCTGACATTGTTCAAACGAGTTTACCAAGGTTCTTCCCAACTTTGCGTCACCTAGAAAGATGCAACGACAAAAGGATGTTGTTTCGTCGTATTTCCTTGTGTCCGGTACTTTCCGAATACCGCGTCAAAGCAGAAACCGGCGTGACAGCTCCCACAACCGTGCTCCAAATCCCAAGTATGGGGAGTGAATGGACAACGCCACAAGAACGAATTTGGCTAGACTCCAATCACACGCCTCAAACAACTTCGGTGTTGTTTAACCAATGGTGTCGATCAGCATCTCGCACATTAACTCATAAAGTAACTCACGGACAGATTGCCGCCGCCCTCCGCGACGGGAGCATCTAGCCCGCCCGCCAGCGATTGCACGTACGTCTTCATCTGCACTGCTTCCAGCGAGGCCCACATTTGTGCGTCTGACTGCCTGAGAGCCCACACGACAGAGATTTGTACGCACAAACGGTGAAAAAAAAACAGGCTACGTCTCGGTTTGTTGGGCCGCCTTGCCCCATTTACCACCAACATTGAGAAAGATAAAATGAAACACCGGGAGGCTACAACCGTGAAAAACGCAAAAGACATTCCGTAAAGCGAGAGAGGCGCTGGGAGAGCTACCGCGAAAGAGAGGAAGGAAACGGAGCGAGTTACAAAGGCAGATTGGAAATGTTTCGAGAAACTCACTTTGCGAAGGGGTCGAGGTTTAGCCGCATCGAGCCGGAAAATAGAAACGGCGTCTGGGGCACCACCGACATCCTGGGCCTCAGGTCGTGCAGGCCCACCTTGGAGATGTCCACGCCATCAATCTCAATACTTCCCCTGCCGAATACCGTCCGTGGAGTGAAAAACAAGATGCGAAAAAGACATCAGGCACAGGTTTCCAAGCGCGATCAAAGGAACTACAAGTGCCAACTTTTCTCGTCCTCTCGTACGTAGCGGGACCGTGCTCAGACAACAGGCGAAACGGAATAGAAACAGACGCACCTGTCCCTGTCGTATTCCACGAGCCGGAAAAGTGCGGCGATGAGGCTAGACTTGCCCGCACCCGTCCTGCCGACGACTCCTACCCTCGACCCTCCCTTGATGGACAAGGTCAGCCCCTTCAGCACCGGGGGAAGGTCCTCGCGGTATCGCATAGACATGTCGCGAACCTGGGGAGTTAGTGGAACGAAACGGAGTGGTTCCGGGGAAAGATGCAGAACCACAGCAGTGATTGGCCAAGGCTAAGTTTCGCTTACGAATGACCAGTACGTGGTTCCACAATAGCAACTGTGTTGGACGCCGGGGAGTAATAAAAATGGCATCTACCGGTGGTTCGGATCCTCCGCACACTGAGGCGTGTTTAAGAGCAGGAGAACATGTCGAGGAGGAGAAAACAGAACAGACGGGGAAAATCTGAAGAGTACTCCGATTGTCAGAGAGTCGACAACGAACATGCGGGGCACGATCGATTTGCGAAGCAGGTCAGACACGCTCGGATGGCCCACCTCGATATCGCCCTTGGCTGGCCACCCATCCGCCGGTTTGCACCCCGGCTCCGACTCCAAACTAGCCTCCTGCGGCACTTTGCAGTACCCCAGCACGCGCTCTGCCGACACCATTTGGTTCTCCACCTGTCCATACCGACGCGAAACAGTGAGTTTGACTCGTGTTAGAGTCAAGGCTATCGCGCACGGAAATAGGCTTCATCGAGGAGAGACAAACACGCCGTGCACGGTGGGGGAAACAAGGCGACGACAGGGGATTCTTCTGGTCTTGCCAACCGCCTTGCTACTTGCGTTGCGCCCTCCACTTTCATGGACCGTGCATATTTTGTACAAGGCAATGACGTGGGGGTCTATTGGTATTGCCACATCGTGTGGCCACTTGCGTTACACGCCGCAATTCATGGTGCGTCCACGTAGCATGAGGAAGTGCCGCTTTCACTCCTAGCGTCTCCTCGAAATGTATAAATACAGTTGGACCGTAGGTCTGTTTGGGCCGTTGGCCCTCGCACCCTCGACCAAAATCCGGATAGAGCACGCACTTCAATTTTCGGCCTACGATGTAGATAGTCATTTCGCCAAGCACGTTTCGCCGTCAGGAGTTGAGCTAGCCGTCGGTCGCGCAAAGGGTACGCTGGCCGCTGGCCGTCTAGTTTCATAGCGCCAACCCATATCCCGAAAGAGGGGGGAAAGAGGTGCGAGATACGCACGCAAACGAATTGTTTTTTCGCTTCGACATTATACGACGAAACAACCGACAACCTAACCTCCGCCGATTGCCTGACGGACCACTGGAAAAGCCCGCCCAGCTGAAGCACGTACACCAACGCTGCTCCCAGCAGCCCCGCATCTGCGAACAAAAGAAGACCCGAAAATTCGCAACAGCCAGCCGTGACGAAAATGGGTTTTCGGTACGGATGGTGCCAAGGGGGCGTGAACACATATTTCGCTGCGTTGAAAAGGCTCTACAACTGCTTGCCCTAGGGCTTTACACTGGCCGTACAACATTTAATCTGCAGCAACGACTTTTATTGTGTTCCCGAGGTCCCGTGGTGGATGTCGATGAAACGACCAAAAAAAAAAGGAGACACGAGGTTGGCACGAGTCGATCAACTTGAACCGTCGGCGACGTTGTTGATACCGTCAGTGTCACAAATGTCGTGACACACACACAGAAGAGAGAGAGAGAGAGACAGACAGACAGACAGACAGACAGACAGACAGACAGACAGACAGATGCAGCGAGAGGAGAGAGGTCGTGCGGACCAAGAGGACGTCTCTTCTTGATTGATGGAAGCACTGGACTGTGCATGTGAGTCCCTTTTGTGCCCGATTTCCAAACCACGAGGAATGGAGTCCAACCAGAATAATAACTGCCACCTATTACACGACTGCGCACGCCCCGCCTATCGCACGGATTCTTATCCTCGTCGACAGAGTTGCTGCACGAGCAGCGTGGCCACCGCCCCGGGAAACCCAGGCGGCCAATACGATGTGAGGTCAGCAGCACTCGACGAGACAGCCCCCACCTCAGCTTCACCAAGCAACCCACGTAGGTAACGCCAGTTACTGGGTGCTAGACGAAATATTCTGGGGGTCGCATACAGCAAGAACCACGCCATCCGCCCCCCTCTGCAGATGAGACATAGTCGACTTTGCGGGGGTGGACAAACAGCTTGAGAGCATATCCGTCGCTCTATGAAAGTACACCGCCGGTTTGCACCCTCCTGACGAACCCCAGAAAAAAGCGTTAACCACACACTCGTGGACCACACTTTTTAATTTCAGAACAATATCAATCAATCGAGAATCAAGCATGCACCCCATCCGTCCCGAGCACTGCCCACGATTGCAAGTATACACAGGGATGGACTATCCCGTTGTGCGACAGCCACCGCCCTTGCAGCGACACTACGCACGGTCAAATAGATTCAAAGTTTGCATCCTGCACTATTTTCAAATGCAGTCTGCAATTCACCAACAAAAACCCAATTAGGTTTCCGAATGAGACACTCGCTCGAGGGTTGTGGGGTGACGTCAGTTTGGACACCCAGGCTCTCCTCGGTGTAGCATGTACCACCCAAACCAGACACTTAGTGTAGCACCTTTTCAACTTACCTCGATACTCCACTGATATATCGACTTGCCGACGTCTCATTCGAAAACAGCCAAAATCTCGTTGAAAAACTGTCGCGATTTGAAAACAGTATGAAACTTGTGCACGCAGGCGACCTGGGGGTTCAGAGAGTTCACTGCACAAGCCTTGAGCCGATATTCCATTCCACAGCCGACTTTGAGGGTGAACGAATTGTCATTGTCTGGGATACGTAGACCGTAGAATGAAACGAAAGAGAAGCACCTGGGGTCTGCACCGAAATCAATCGGGTCCAGACCAAGGTCGCCCACCTATTTAGCCGCCAGCGAAGGACCCATTCACTCTATATACCCGAGGCGAAGCGATTTGAAAACAGTATGAAACTTGTGCACGCAGGCGACCTGGGGGTTCAGAGAGTTCACTGCACAAGCCTTGAGCCGATATTCCATTCCACAGCCGACTTTGAGGGTGAACGAATTGTCATTGTCTGGGATACGTAGACCGTAGAATGAAACGAAAGAGAAGCACCTGGGGTCTGCACCGAAATCAATCGGGTCCAGACCAAGGTCGCCCACCTATTTAGCCGCCAGCGAAGGACCCATTCACTCTATATACCCGAGGCGAAGTAATAAGGCGAAAAGTGTAAGGTTGTGGGCAGCACCAAGGAGAACCGCCCGGGGTTCCACCCCTTGTCACATATATTCACACCATTGTTCGAATGAGATGTTCGCGCGTGTGGGTTGTGCGGCGGCCTCCACGTGGACCCCCAAGCTGTTATCGTTCGGTTGAAAAAAACATCTATGCCGGATATTTTTCAAATGTACTTTTTCCTTTCATGTCCCGATGGTATTAGATGTCGGCCTATGGGTTGTGCGACTATCACGGTCTGGACCCCAATGTTGTCCTGTGTCCATGCAGACATTCTCTCCGGCACAACTTCACATGTTTTCAACCGCAAAAGGTCGCAAACGAAAAATCGACATTACCGATGGCCCGATGGCCGATACGTTATTCGAGAACTGGTGGCTTGGGAAATATATATATGCATACAAGGTCCCCCTTCGGGACGTTGGTGTCAGGCCCCCGGGGGTGACGCAAATAGGAAAGGAAGTAGTAAAGTCATGGATTAAATTGCAAAGTTCGGTAGTGCTCGCCCCCGTACAAAACATGGCATGTATCATGGGACGGAGGAGGTGGAAGGGGAACGATGCGTTGGTGGCGGCGCTGGAGGCTTGGCGGCTTTGGCGAGGCATGCATGTACGGTGTTTATTGACGGAGGGAGAGAAAGAGAGTGGAAGCTGCTCTGGCGGTATGAGCTGTGATGTGTGATGAGAGGGGGGGTGTAGAAGGAGTAGATGCGAGGAGAGCCATATGAGAGCGAATGCGGGCAGCCGAATATTTGGATGCCACGCCAGATTTTTGCTTTTGGAACAGATTATTTTTTCTTCGTGTTGATCGGACTTTCGCCTGTACATGAATAGACACATTGTTCTGCACATGACCAGCCCGAGAAGGAGTACTGATGCAGATGCCTACACCGCGCCGTAATGTATAAATAAGCGTTGTTGCTGTGGCGTGCCCATCCGTGCGGGGAGTGTGCAGCTGGTGCAGTGATGGCCCGCCAGTGATGGCCCGCACCCTTCAGGAGAAAATCGGGGATTTGACCTATGAAGAAAAGATCCAAACAAAATCAGTAATCGGCACGTTTCTACCTGTCAGGTTTTTCGTTTTGAGCTTGTGTTGAATCGGACTTGTTCCTGTACGTGTACAGACACTAGTTCTAAACATGACCAGCCCCGAGAAGGAGTGCTGGTGATTATGCATACACCGCGCAGTATATGTGAATAAAAGACATGTGTTGCTGCTGTTGTGAATCCATCTGTGGGGAGCGTGCAGCTGGTGCAGTGATGGTCCGCACCCATTCGGAGAAAAAATCGGAGACTTGACCTATGAAGAAAAGATCCGAAATATTCTGTGACTGGCATGATGTGTGCTGATCAACCATGGAATATGAATTAGGTCTGTGAACTGTATCTTCCACACAATACAATTGCAACCCGGAGGTGAGAGTTCCAGGCAGAGTCGCGGTCCCGAAGCTGTGGGTGAAGAACCACATTACATAGAAACGTACGCATAGACACACACAGTGTTAAGGCTGTTATGCATGATGCTTGCTAGCTGGTGCAGTGATGGCCCGCACCCATTCGGAGAAAATCGGAGATTTGACCTGTGAAGAAAAGATACGAAAAAATCTGTGACTGGCATGACGTGTTCTAATCAACCGTGGAATATGAATTAGGTCCGTGAACATGTATCTTCCACACAATACAATTGCAACCCGGAGGTGAGAGTTCAAAGCAGAGTCGCGGCCCCGAAGCTGTGGGTGGAGAACCACGTTACATAGAAACGTACGCATGGACACACACAGTGTTAAGGCTGCTATGGTGCTACACCGATTAGGTATATAGAATAGAGGGGACGGGAATTACATGGTTTTCCGCACAGAAGCCACCCCACAACACAAACCGACATCCCAAGTCTAAACACATGTGAAGTGAAATGCATGCAAATGCCCGGGAGATACGGTAAAATGAAAAAAGAGAATAAACTGCCGGGGATCCAGACCGAGGTCGCCGCACAACCTAAGGGCCGTAGGCCGAATCCCATTCAACAAACAACGAGGAGTGGGAAAATGCGAGAATTGTCCGGGATGGGCCACATAGTATGTGTTTGACCACCAGGGGATCGAGACAGAGATCGCAGTACGGATACCCCATTCCAGAACCAATGTCAACCAGTCAGGCTCCTGCGGTGTCGAGAGTCCTTCGTCACGGGTAGGTGTTGCTGTGTTTATGCATTCTCATCGATCGCGAAGGGAATAACCGAAATAGTCGATATAGCCGGCATGACAGTATTCACCCTTAGCTGAGAAGCGTTTTCCCGCAATGACGTAGTGAATCCAGACGCCGATGAATCAACCATACCGACCTGAAACTGACTGCGAGTAGAAATAACAAAGCGAGCACATCGAATCCAGGGACGGATGAACCAAAACGTCGCCCCGTAACCTATAACTGCCAGGAAGAAAAATAACAAGGGAAAGATGGATATAGATACCGACGACCAGCCGCATCCACCCATCCTGCTCGCTAAAAACCGCCACACACATTGACAGTCAATGACTTCGCCGAACACCGAAATACTCACCGACGGAATCACTGTACTCGTTCACCGCGACAGAGAAGAAGCAGCTAGCAGTGAGAACGATGATCACCACCATGTCCATCCGGAAACCTAGCCACCGCGCGGTGTACACCCACGCAAAGTAGGCCCTCGTGTTCATGTTTACCCGTTCTGTGAACTGGCTCAGGAACCGGTCTAATATTGGGGGAGGACGATCGACGGACAAGGCGAAGGTACCGCAGAAGAGATCAAGCGCAATGCCCCGAAAACCGGGGGGTGGCCCCTTTAGCAGAGGAACCACCCGTTGCGGAAGGGGAGGTGGTAACCGGCGCGACCAATCATTGAACACGGCGCGCCACCCTACCTACAGTGCCCCGCGCAGATTGGCATTGTCGCACACCAAGCCTCTTCGCGCAATCTATGAATCGGTAAAATTTACACTCATCATCACCCAACACAAGGCATGCATCATCGCTCTCGAAATCTGATACCCGTGCCATTCATCGGCCAACAGGTCATACGTCGAACACACCTCCATCGTGGTACGCAGGGGATTCGTTCCTACTGGAAAAGGGTACAGCGAGAGGTCTACTAGCGTTGGTATACGGGGGGTGAGAGCGGTGGTGACCCACCCTGCTTGCCGAAGGCTCGGATGGTGACAAGGCCGTCCAGCGTCTCGGACAGCTGGGAGTACACCGGGCTACGGGTCACCGCCTCCAGCCGCTTTTCGTGCACACGATACCCACGGGAAAAAATAGGCAAAATGAAAAATGTGGTGGCGACAGGAGGAGTGAAGGCGTAGCACCGTAGAGCAAGCACTTCATGCGTGAACTAGTTCATATAATCATACCGCCCATGGAGGCGCACCGATGAACATGCCTGGAAGCTATGCACTAGTCTCGCGAAATTATCACCTTTCCCCTACGATACGTTCGGTTGGTAAACATGGCAACGTGACACGTTCACGCTCGTTCACGCGGAAGCTGACGGACGATACAAGGATCCCCGTGGAGTGAACCGCACTAGCCAGCAACGCTGCAGTTTGAGAATGAGGTACGCACTGATCACGAACGTGTAGTTGACAATGTAGCACGCCATCGTTGACATCATTCCGCGCTACGTATGTACCTTGGCTTCCCTGCTCGTCTTCATGTAGAAACTCATCAGATACAGGAAGTACCACATGGCCGGGACCATGCTGCGATGGACGAGAATTTTTAGGACGAGAGGGGGGTGGACAACAAAAAACGGAGTTGTCGCACACGGTTGACGTGAAGATAAGAGGAAAAACGCAGGAGGACCGTGATGGACTTGGCCACGATGGTCTGTCGTGACATGAGAGCAGAGCGAGGAAGCCATACCCGCGACTGTCCTATCACCACGGCCTTTTTCTTCATGTTTGAATGAAACTTAAACTTGTCGACGATGGAAACTGTTGGGTGAAAAGCGTCGATGTCTTGGATCAATGATACAAGCAGAAACAACCAAGGCCAAGCGGCGCATTTCGACATTGATTCCAAGAACAGTTCGACGACACAAATACTGTCAGTGAGTTTGCTGCCGACCGTGCAATCGCTGCAACCGACGAGAGAATGTCGGTATATTTTGCTCACCGATACCTCATACGTCACTCACCCACAGCTCTCAAATAATTCCTGAACGAGCTACATTTCATTCAGGCCTGGCGGAAAGTAACACCAGACACTATCCTAGCCCAGTTCAAACCGGTCGAAAGCATTACAGGGCGTCCGACGGGCGGCGCCCGCTCGGGACCACGTTCATTGCGGTCGTACGTACGCGAAACCCCAACCAGCCAGTCACACCCTTGCCATTTCCAATAGGACAATGATCCCACAATCACATTTAGGCTGTCGTTTTTCACTCGACCCGTTCTCAGGCATGTGAATGTCGGTAGTCTCTACCCCTCATCCGGAATCGCCGAAAGCAAACTTATGTTTCCCTCAAACTACAAATCACGTGAGGCGTCGCGACAAGCTTCTTCTCGCAGCAATTCCCTCGCATCAGAGCTCCAGGTGTCTTTGCTCGCAACGGACCCACGCGCGAAATGGCGAAATCTCAAATAACATGAAACGGAATTGAACGGTGCTCGGCTCTGCGAGCTGTTCATCGGGCAGTGGTCTCCACCTTGATGACGCTGTGCGAACCTGACAATCCCGTACGGGTTTCCCGCTGGGCACAGTTACCAGCGCGCTGCTCTACTGTAAATCACCTTCTGTACTCGCTCGCGACAAAGGTATCTCAAAAAGCGACTCTTCGCAAGGGGGAATCCCCAGTTCTTCACATGACGACTAAAACCCACTTTCTACGAGCGACAATAATCGGGATGAGGTTTCCAGTAGTGAACTTGGATGCTCGGTATCGAGCGATTGCCAGGAAATGATGACAATTCATTGATCACAGAAGAGAGCACTAAAGCCGCAAAACAACACGGTCGTCCGCATTGCGACATTGCCTGCCTACAGTAGCGTATCTTTGTGTGCACGCCTAGCACCAGCGGTATTCTTCGCTGGAAGAAGAGACCCAATAATATCGCCGACAAGATCACGAGCAAAACCGCCTGTCGAAAGACAAGCGACACTGGCAACCACCCGGGTGTCGACAAAGAAGATAATGGGAAAGACACCGAATCATGTAGCCACCAGTTCCACGAGAAAATAATCTTCTCGATGGACAAACGAACCTGAGAACCACCCAGGGGTTGACGAAGAAGATGATGAGCGTGCCGCCCGTCACCATGAAGCTGCAGATGATGAAGTCGTACAGGGTCATTGGCAGGAGGTCGTCCATGAAGTGCATGTCCTTCGTGAAGCGGTTCAGGATCCTAGAGCACAACGCGGAACCGTCCATTCAAAACGGGAGGAGGGAGGCAGGGTTCCCAGCTACCAAGTTAGCCAAGGCGATTGACAACGGCGTACCTTGGAGGTCATTCCTCGGGGATTTCTGAGGTTGTCCACAATGACGTTGAAAGTAAAGAGCAACGCAACGTATCTAGCGCCCATCCATCCACCCATCCAGGCAGCCGCAATTTCGTGCGACACTAACGCAGAAACCCGTCCGCCAAGGACTCTAAGGTGCATCTGGGACGACTTCGAATCCTTTGTGAACCAACAGCCGGTGAATCGTTCTTATGCATAGGAAGATCGACACACGAATCAGGAAGAACCATGAAAGGGGTCCTGGTTCGGCTTGTGAACAGTACCTGCCGACGGGATTGGAGTCGAAGAACAGGACCGGGGCGCGGACGACCCGCTTGAGCATTCGATCGTGCAGCCGGTGCGAAGCCTGAGGGAAGAAGAAAAGCACAGAGGAGCCGCAACGAAACAAGAGGAAAACGCACGCCCACAAAATGACAAACCAGGAACGTTCTTCATGTTCGAGAAGGCGGAGCATAGGTTCGGGAAAAGAGAGCGACCTTCACCGGTTGTGTGCAAACACGACCTCCGAACGGACCCCGCGACGGCCGACGCACTGCAAAAGCAAGACAGGGAAACCCTGACGGGGGGTAGGGGTCGGAGCTAGACCATACTCTCTTGCGCACGAGCAGCAACAAACACTCCACGCCCGCACACTTTATTTCGCACCTTGACAAGACTGAAGAAGGTTAGGACGGCCCTGAAAAGGGAGACCACGACGGCTGCTGCGGTGAGAAGCGCGAGAACGATGACGTTCCGGCTCCGGTCCTGCTCCTCCTCGCTCTGGCGCGACCACCTGGCCAGCCAAACCGTCACCCCCATCACCAGCACCTGGTGCGTCGCGCGTGGCGGGTTTCCGTAAACAGGCACGGTGCGCCGGACAACGATGGTTTTTTCCGTCTTGATCATGAGGCAAAATATTGGACAGCTGAACAGTGGGATGCCCTCAAAGAAAAACATTCGTCGGACAATATCGCCATCCAGGGTCCCAGAAACGAAGTGCTTGCCACAGGTTGAATAAGATATCCCACACCGTGTACCGATTGTCAAAGCTCTGCTACTCCGCAGCGAAGAGAACGCCAAACTGGAAGGATAAAATTTCGGAGAGTTCTCGACGAGACGGTTCCAAAGTTTCGATTCGGCACCGCCCCCCTGTTGTTGCTGCAGAACAAGCGAGCTATACGCTTCGGTCCGGGAAGTGTGGCAACTCATGCGACCTACCATCACACGGTACTACGCCCCCAACCGCCTTGGCGTGTAGTAATGCCTGGTTCCGCTACCTGTCCTCCCGCCATGGAGAAGAAAATCAGCACGACCTGCCAGACGCCGGCAGCCTCCCTGATGTACTCCCCGTAGGTGCTGCGCTTCAGCCCCCCAGACTGTGCCCGAAGCAAAACGGGGCAGCGAGCACCCACAGAATCGAGTTATAAGGAGCGGGGAGAGAGGAAATGGGGAGGGCGTGGAAAGGAGAAAATGAGAGCTACAGAACGGGCAGGTGACACGCCCATCCTTCGTCTGCCGGCACTGACGTATGCGCGTCAAGGGCGTCGTCATGCTCTTGACCACACGGGACCACCGCTTGTCGATCTCACGCCATCTTACGTGACCGGCATGCTCGGGCGGATCCAGAGCATTTGCTTCATGTTCCGTCTCCGTATCCTGTAATGCGCCGCTGTTTCCTTTCATGAGTAATCGTGCAAGGTCAGCCAACACCACTATAACCACCACCCCCACCCCCCCCGATGTTTGCCATCGGGGTTGGGTTTTCGTCGCTTGGCAGCGATGTTGTAAAACAAGCCGATCACTTCGTGAGCTCGGCAACCAGGTTACCGCATTTTTTTTTTTGCCTCTGTTTGTTTTTTTTGGGCGGTAACCATGATGGTGGTCGAGTTGATTATGCTGTGCGGGGTCGAGAACCTTCACTCCGCGCAAAGGGGATAATCGCACCACGTTGTGTTAAATTGGTCAAGCACCCTCGAGGCAGTTACACAGTGCTTATAACCGTCTCTGGAAGTGAAAGCACCAGAAAATAAATTAAGTCATACGCAGCTGTCATCCGTAAGCAAGAAAGTAAGCACAAGATGATGAACACCCTTAGCAGGATGCAGCGAACCCTTCATGCGACTCCCCGAATACCTCACCACGCTTCGCGCTTGATGAGAGCCTGGTCCGGTGAGAACCCGGCGTGCTCCGCCCCGGCTTCGTAGGGATGCGAGGTCAATGGTCTAACGACTAACGGCATGCACGACTTTGAGTGCACCCCCCCACACCCCCACCACCTCTACAACAGACAACAACCCCCCCCCCCTGCTGTCGTGGCTTTGCGCACCTCCTGGTCTTCCGAGACGACGAGTTCCGGCGGCGCCTCCTTATCACCCTCCGCCACCGTCTCACCCTCGGTCACCGTCTTCTCTATTTCTGAATGACCGCCCGCTTCTGCTGCTACCGCGCTACTCGCCACCCTCGATCGCGGCTGCTGTTGCTGCTGCTGCTGGAATGACACCGCCTCCTCCGAGCGGTACATGGAACTCCGGCTGCGCGCTCTGTCCACCACAACCCCACCGACCCACTTCTCGGCCTCCGCCGCCACCAGACCCCCCTCGTTGCTGTCCCCGTCCGCGTCGCCCCAACAGTCATCTTCGCCGTCGTGTCCGACACCCCCACCGTCCTTCTCCTCCTCCTCCTCCTGCTTCTGCTGATCTCGGTGGAGTTCAACCGAGGTGTTGTCGCCGCCCTCGACGTTTATAGCCGTCATTTCCAAAGACGTTGAAGATCCGTCAGCCGCCGGGGCGCACCCCTCAGATGGCGCGCCGCCCCTGCCGTCAAGCGCAGCGCTGGAGGCAGAGCGAGACGAGGAGGAGGAGGATTGGGCCGCCGCCGCCGCCACCGCCGCCTGCGGCGGCCTCTTGTGGTAGGCGCTGCCGGCACTGCTAGTGCTGCGGGCGCGGGAGGGCCGGGAAACTCCTCCTGCAGCGGTGATGCTAACGGCACTACAACCGTGGTCGACCTCGGCCTCTCCCCCGGTGGCTTTCGTGGGCGGGGCCGGACGCTCGAGCGCGGCGAAGCTTCCGCTGGCTTCGAGCTCTTGGTAGCTGAGGGTGGGCAAAACAATGTAGAAGAAAACGACAGAGCGGAAAGAAAGCGCGCAAGTGCCTGCGTGGGTCCAACAATAGTAGCATGAAATGGCAGCGCAGAGAGAAGCGGCCTGTTCTCGAAGCCCGCCTTCGTCGGCTGCAGTAGCAGCAGCAGCCCTTCAACGGTCGTCCGGTGGACAAAATGGATCGAGATGAACGGTTACACAAACATGCCACACCCGGTGGCAATGCTGTTTTACGCGTCAACATGAGCCCAAAATCTTACCATTTTCAGATCAATAGGGCGACAGACGATAGCACATCCCCCACAGATTACCGCACCCGGCGTTCATTACTCAATAAGCCAAACTTCATCACCAATTTGCAGTTTGGGTGTGCCGACTACGGTCAACCCATCGCAAGGTAGACAATGAGGCATAGAGGTTACCGTCTATCATCCTGGGGACGCAACCGTAGAGTAGCGCCCAAGACGCAAGTGGTTTGACAAAGAATTCATGCAGAATTACCGCGGGATGCTTCGCTGAAGTACGACGGAACCCGCCGCAATACGGAAAGACAATGGGGCAAAAAAACATTGAAGAAAAATGCATCCCGAAATAAGAAACGCACGGGTCGCGGCCGACAGATCTGCCGCGCCCACTCAAAGGCTGTGTTGTCTAAGCCGTTGGCGCCTGTGCTCAAGTGTGTCGTCATTGTTGGCACCGCCCGACGACTGACTAATGAAACTATGTTGGATTGAGACCCGTGAGGGGGGAGGGTTGTGAGTGTGTGCGTTTGTGTGGGTTTTTGATATTGCTCTTAATTAACGTGTTGAAGTATTTTGTGTGCGCATGGCGAATGGTGCCGCGGGTCGCACCTCCCTTTTCCGATGATCTTTCCGTGGTGCATGACGATGATCTGGTCCACCTCGGGGTCACTCAAGTAGTGCACCTGCTCACGACGACGACGTACAAGAACGTAATTACGCCACGCGTCTAAAGTTCGTCAAGCGGGAAAAGAAGTGCAGCGATCGTGTGACCAAAACAACAACAAGAACAAGGTGTTTGTGTGTGTACTCGGTAGGATACGAATCTCCGAGATCTCCGGGGGGGGTTCGCAGATATTGGCGGGTTTTTGCCAGCGCGCGTCAAGGAGATCCAGCTACAAGAAACAAAACAGGAGATACATCGTGCCGCATTTATTGAGGCGTAATTTGGCGGAGGACGAAACAGACGATGAGGGAGAAGGACGAGACGGAGAAGGGATATGAGCATATCTAAGCGAGAATAATGATGCGCCGGCAGGAGCAATGGCTGCCGGGAGAAAGACGGCCGGGAAAGCTGGCGGAGCTGGGCTCGGCACACAGCGGGTGAGCGGTTACAGCAGCAGTCGGACAGCGCCCAAATTCCCGAAAGATTCGGCGAAGGCCGTGAGCTGGCTGGGGAGAATGCGGAATTCCCTGGCTAGCGAGGGTTTGGAGCAGACCCTTGGACACACCCATCGCACCGACCATGTTCCTGTCATCAGCTGTTCTGAACGCAAAAATATTAACCGGGTTCATGGTGCGGCGCTTGATATGGCACACAAGCGGGCATGGGGATTTCTGCTAGAAGCGACCTACGGCACTGTTATTGAAGAACCGTTAGCTGCTTGCGACTGTGTCCCTGAGGCGTGGAGGGTGATCCGTGAATGACTTTTGCCTACTTTTGGCGCTGAGAAGACATCGCGTGTGAGACAACTTGAGACCGTTGAAATGTATCCCGGCGAGGACCCGAATCTCTTCTTCGCCAGGGTAGACGGGTTCGTCGACATCATGAGAGCTGTCGGCATTGTAAAGTCTGAGCGGAAAATTGTGCATATCATGGTCCCCCAGCTTGCGCACGAATACGATGTCGAACGCGGAGTCCATCCTAGCCGACCCCACCATTCCACGAGCGAAGGTGGAAAATATTCTTCGCACGGCATACGCGAACAAGGTCATGATGAAGGAATTGGGCAAAGCGCAGGCGATCTGTGGTTTGGGGTACGGTCGTGGCGGCGACGGTCAGAGGGGGCAACAACGGCGGTGGCGGCAGCTGCGGTAGCTGCGGCAGCGGCAGCAGCGGCAGCGGCAGCAGCGGTAGTGGGTTCATCCGCAACCACCACCTGCACACCACCCACCTCCTAACTTCCCGACGTGGGGATCTGGGGGGCTCCATGACTGTGGATGCAACGCCGTTTTCCCGCAAGAGGAGTCAGCTCCGCCGATGGGTGCCGTTCTATCAACCCCGCAAATTTCCCTCAATCCCGTTCACGAAAGGGCCCCCAACACGTCCCCCGTTTCATGTCGATCAAATCGTCGTCGGTGATGCTACGTACTCCTTCGCGGACCTATATCAGAAAAGGAACTAATGGGGCGGAGTCGTTCTCTGTGCTTGCCTGGTGCGTCACGAGGACCCTTGTGCTCCCCTTGAGCCTGCCGCACACCACCTTGGAGAAGAGCTCGCGCCCGACGGCCGGGTCCACCGCCGACAGGGGGTCGTCCATAAGGTAAGTGTCCGCCTAAAGAGACAAGCAGCAGCAGGAAAGGGGAAGGAGCAAGACCGGCGTGTTTCAAGCAAAACACACACTCAAGAGAAGAGTAACAGGCAGCGCGATGGACACACCTCTATCAGAGCAGCATACAAAGGATTGCGATTAGCGAAGCACGCCCACAATCGTTCGTCCATGAGGTAAGTGACCGCCCTAACAACCGGGGGGAAGAGGGGGAAGAGAGACCGGCGTGATGCAAGCGGCAGACAGGCATTCAGAGAAAAGGAAGAACACCTCGCTGTCATCCTGGCCCGTGTGCTAGTCACGGCACACATGGCCCTTCGGCGGGGAATGCGATGTCTCCCTTGCCGAAGACAGATGTAGTTTGTGATCTACAGGTTGCACGGCAAACGGGCGTGGAGGTCCGGACGACACAAACAGGCCTGCAAGGTGCGTTTGTCTTCAATAATGTAAGCGTGATAGGTTGTCGACCTACCACGTAGTTCATCGACGTCAGGAACAATCGTGAGTCATACATATTCGCCGGATAAACGGCGTGGAGGAACACCGAACAAACCCCTAACAACTCGCGGGACCTCCTTGCGGGGTTCTACCATACGATGCTTTTTTTTTTTTGTCTTCACTTCAAATCAGCGCTCACAGCACTAGTGCCGTTTACTCCAACCGTGGTCACACAGAAGAGCCCCTCTCTACCCTCCCCTCCTGCGGTACTTTGCCTTCGATTTTTTATTTTTATGCGAGAAGAGTTCAGCACTCTCTTCCCTCTGTGTACACACGAACTAGCGCTATCCTCTAGGCTAGGAGCGGAAGCGAGAGAAAAACTCACTTTGCAAGAAAAGCTCGCTTACGCCGGGATTCGAACCCCTGACCTGACCTCCAGAAGGTTTCGAGGATACCAACTAGACCACCGGGGCGACCGGCTACATTGTGCATGTGCGTGAAAAGAGGACGGGTAGGCAGTCAGTCAGAAGCAATATCTCATATCACGCCAGATCCACCCGGGCCGTCGACACGGAATAACGAGCTCTCGTCGTAGACAACAGCAGCACGGGATACATGCAGGGGATACCCTCCTTCCACCCACCCCCAATTCCCCACCCCGTACGCTTGCATCTCATCCTGGAGGAGCGGCGCAACTCACATGCGCGTAGGCCATGCGGGCCAGCCCCACTCTCGCCTTCTGGCCCCCGGACAGATTGACGCCCCTGTCTCCGATACCGGTCTGGTCGCCCGATGGTAGGAGGGAGAGGTCCCTTTCCAAGGCACAGTCTCGTATCACCGCGTCGTACCTGCCCGTCGCGAGAAAGAATGAGACAAGACACATAGACAGATGAGACCGACAGACCGACAGAAAATACCGACGGACAGATGGGACAGACAGACAAACAGAGAGGCCAGAGAGAAATAGTAAGACAGACACACACACAGGCAGAGAGGAAGAGAGGCAGAGAGATAGAGAGAAAGACAGAACGATACAAACAGGTAACGTTCAAAGCCATATTGTTGATATGGGGATCACAACATGTGCCTTCAGAGGTCCAACACCCTGCTCCAGCCTCCTATCTCTCTTCCAACGCCATCTGCACCTTTCCCTACCTCTTTTGGTCCATGGCTCTCCCGAACAAGATGTTCTCCCGTAGCGTCCCCGACTGAATCCAAGGTTCTTGTGAGGCGTAAGCTAGGCTTCCCAAAACAGACACACCCAGCTCACTAGTTCGCTGCGTGCAACAAGGACAACATGCAGGAGCAGTAGCAGCAACAACAGCAGCAGCAGCAGCAGCAGGGTCAAAAGCACGCGAAAAAACGCAATACGGAGGAAGGCTCAGCTCGAAGGGGGGGAACAAGAACAAACTGCAGAGGGTGCTCAAGTCAGGACGGCTGCAACCTCGAGCCAACGCGAGTCCAGCACCGTCCCCCGGCTTGGGACAAACACGATAAAAAATTTCAGCCTCAGGGAAGGCACACAGGAGACATCGGCGAGTTGACGCTCGAGACACCATCGAGGAGAAATGCGATCATATGTGCTGACAACAAAACAGAGGCAACATGCCTGGGTCCTTCTCAAAGCCACCAGCACGTTTGGGGCAAAAAAAGCAGCAGTCCAAATTACTGCACCCCCCCCCACGTCCCCCCCCCCCCCGGTGTTTGCCATCGGGGTTGGGTTTTCGTCGCTTGGCAACGACGTTGTAAAACAAGCCCCCCCCCTCGGTGTTTGCCATCGGGATTAGGTTTTCGTCGCTTGGCAACGACGTTGTAAAACAAGCCAATTCACTTCGTGAACTCGGCAACCAGGCTACCGGGTTCTTTTTTTTCCTCTGGTTTTTTTTT
Source organism: Ectocarpus siliculosus (assembly GCA_000310025.1). Lineage (NCBI taxonomy): Eukaryota > Phaeophyceae > Ectocarpales > Ectocarpaceae > Ectocarpus > Ectocarpus siliculosus. Next base: position 329,332 of record FN649003.1, read on the forward strand.
TGCGGTAACCATAATGGTGGTCGAGTAGATCATGTTGTGCGGGGTGGAGAACCCTCGCTCCGCGCAAGCGGGATGATCGCACCACGTTGCGTTAAAATGGTCAAGCATCCTCGAGGCAGTTACACAGTGCTTATAACTGTCTCTGGAAGTGAAAGCACCAGAAAATAAACTAAGTCATACGCAGCTGTCATCCGTACGCAAGGAAGTAAGCACAAGATGCCGAACACCCTTAGCAGGATGCAGCTCACCCTTCATGCAACTCGCCGAATACCTCACGGCGCTTCGCGCTTGGTGATGTGAGGGCCTGGTCCGGTGAGAACCCGGCGTGCTCCGTCCCGGCTTTGTAGGGATGCGAGGTCAATGGTCTAACGACTACGGCATGCACGACTATGAGTACACCCCCCACGTCTCCTGATCCCTCCCGTCGTCTGTAAACTGAATGTACGGCAACACGAACCTCGCCGTGGCCATGGCTGGCACCTCCCTCGGCTGCCGAAGCCCCTCCCACTCCAGCCGCACTCTCCGGCGCGATCTCCCTGAGCACGGCCATGAGCAGCGAGCTCTTGGAGGACCCGACTGGCCCGACCACTCCCACCAGCTGCCCCGGCTCGATCCGCAGGTCGATGGCGTCAAGGGTCAATCCTGAAACACACCACGTAGTACAAGGATTGTACGTAAGTAACATCGTGGGTTCGCTGGTGAGTAGGCCGATGACATGCCTAGTACGATCCTCAGTCCGTCGTACGAACGGTAGAGTTGTCCAGCTGTACGCGCACGGGGCGGAAACATGGTCCCGACACCACATAATTCCAAAACCCCACACGACCAAAACGCAACCTATCATACACCGTGGCACCCTTTTCAGGCCACTCCTGTGCTAACGCCTCCACGCAGCAGCCCTTCTCCTCCTCCCCCATCCCCCTGCGGGCCCCATGCTCTAGTGTGGAGGCCGCGGAAGTTTCAGGACGGTTGGGTGACGCTGAGGTCGACATCAGGGGGCGGCCCCAATGTGTGATCCGCCACAAAACAACGCGGTACCCCGTCCGTCAGAGATGCGGTGAGATAGAACCTTTCCTGACATCGCCTCGTATCTTGAGGTATGGATGTCTCCTACAGAGGTACCAGCCGTGAAGGACTCTCACCTCCGGCGTTGTCTTCAGCTTCGTTGTCCTCTTCTACCTGCGCAGCCTCAGCTCCATCGCCGATCCCGTTATCCTTAGCCGCCTGAAATAAATTCGCGGATCATACCCAAGCGTGAGCCGGCGTGTGAAAAACGAGTGCCAGGTGGTAGACAAGATGCCATGATTCGATCTCTGTTTCCACGCGTCGATGGAGAGGTTAACTGATAGTTCGCTTTGCGAACTGCTCCTACGCTTGTTGTACTAGTCGTCGCAAAGGGCGGCGCGTTTTGCCGCGACGTCTCGGTTCGATGGCATTGTGCCACCCCATTCGTTGCACACGCCAACAACCGCCCCCACACCCTTCGTGGTCCACCGAGCTAAAAAGCGCCCACCTGTGCCTCCCTCTCCCACTAATCCCCGTCAGATCTCTGGAGCAACCTACGACGGTACGCCTACCCACAAACCACAAGAAATACTGGATGAACGGAAATACACACGTGGACCCACCAGAACACATCGACGACACGGTTCTCGTTGACTCTTCCCGCAACTCCCCCCCTTCCCCCGCCACGCGCATCGCCCACCTTTCGCTTCTTCTCGTCGCCCTCCATCAACCCGCGGAAGATTTTGGCGTGCTGATCCTCTTCCCCCCCGCTAGCCCATCGGAAGCTCGCCCCCTTCAACGAAACCAGGCCCGGCCTCGCGTCCCCCGTGCCGGTACCACCACCCCCGTCACCGCCGCTACCGCTCTCCTGTTCGTGAACACCCCGAACGCACCCAGGCATCGAGGATTCCCCTCCCGCCTCGCCCCGTGCGACGGCGTCTGCTGCCGCTGCTCCTGGTGCGGAACCCGCTCCCGCCGCGCTCATCTCTGCCTCGGCCACGGTAGGGGCCCCGCCGCGGGAGGCCATCAAGGGAGGGGGGGAAGGGGTAGACCCTGACCCTGTTGGTGTCGACGCCGCGGCGGCGGCGGAAGCGGGGGGGTTTGGCGGCATCCCCTTGTCCGGCTTGATGGCGAGGTCGAACTCTCGCAGCGGTGCAGTTAGAGTTTCGTTCTCCTGTGGGCCATCATCAAGCAGCCGGCGGCGCCGGCATCGCCGGCAGCAGTGATGGCGACAGCGGGGGAGGTGGGCCGACCAATAGCACATTAGTTGCTCAGTCCGGATAACCAAAAACGGAGGCTCTACGTCATCTGTTTGCACCTCAAAATTCTACGAAAAGAATTCTGCTATGGTGTTTCTTTCTTCTTCCTCTGTGAGTGTGACCCAGGCTGATGTCGTGCACAAAACACACACCGAAAGGAGCAAAAAGAGACTGACGTCCAGAACTCATGGGACGAAAACACGACACACGACATACACAACTGCACACACCTCCATGAGCAGGATGGTCTCCATCCGCTTGATGGAGACCCAGCTCTCGCTGGTGGTCTGCACGGCAAGGTAGAGGAATTTTCCCATTGTGAACTGGGTGATGTTGAGGAGCGCCAGCGTGGTGAACACCTGCCACGCCGCGATCCCCCAAGAAGAGCACAGGCAACGGCGCGTGAGCATGTACAAGGCAGGGTTTCTCGGAGCAGAGGCGTGACACTCGAGTGGAAAACCTGTGCGGCACTTTCTCCCAACGCAAGCGGGGTAATGCATAGGGCTAGCATTGCTTGTACGCGGAAGAGGAGCTGTGTACGTGCACGAAGGTCTCCAAAACGAGGACCCGGGCACAAGCACTGCGTGCATACGAGATTGGTTGTACGCCGAACAAGCGAGCTCGCACGTGGTGGGGCCGTGGAGGTGCGTCAATCTCCTTCTTTGCTCTTTCAGAAACAAAACAAATCCATCTCTATCCACCGGAAAGATTCAATTTCCGATTATTTTCCTTCGAGAGCCGTCCCAGGTTGGGTACAAGCCACCACCCCAGGTTGAACGGACGCCACCACTGCTTTCTTCAGACTTAATCAAAACAAGAGGGCAACAAAAATAAAAGAAATATGAAAGCAACGGGGGGGGCGGTTTGGTTGCCGCGCCCATCCAATCACCTGCCGTGCCGTGAGGACGTTTCCGAGCAGGTGGTATGTGGCGAACACGAGGCATGACAAGACGGCGGGCTGTACGAAGAACATGGCCTCGTTGATCGCGCGAAGCAGGGTTGCCTTGAGCAATACGCGAATCTCCTCCGCGCGCACCCTGGGGCGCCAAGAGGCCAACAGAGAGAGAAAGAGAGAGATAGAGTTTGGTGTGGGCCGATGTTGACACTTGACAGATATCGCAACAAGCAAACCAGCAGCACCACCAAAAACACACTCCGCACTGCTAATGCTACTGCAGATGCTGCTACTCCTACTTTAGTATACTTCTACTTTTGTGCGTTCTCAATCCCATTGCCTGCGAATCTCCTTCTCCAAGGCGGGCTCCCAGGCGTTGATCTTCATCAGCCTCGCGCCCGTGACGGCCTGATTGGTCAGCTTCACCCTCTCGTCGGTCAGGACTGTCACGCGCTGCCGCACCTGCGAGAACCTGCGGGAAAACGCCGCCTGGAGGCGCATCAGGGGGAGAAAAAGAGGGCGAGAGGTCCACTTCAGAGGATGCGGAACAGCGGTAGCGGCAGCAGCAGCGATACGGACAACAACAACAACAACAAGCAGCCGCACTTGTGAACGTAGAGCGCCAATTTGCCGGGGGAAAACACTGCGACCATCAAAATTTCCGCCTCCCGTTGCACGCAGCACGGGGTACCTTCGGGTGTTGGGGAGGGCCCTGAGACCGGAGGGTGTGTTTCAGGTTTCGTGTGCCACGCAACACAATTCGACGTTCATTGCTGTCGATGAGTGAAGGGATCGATTTTACTCGACGAGGCCCACACACGTATAGTCTAGGTCTACTTTTCGGAAGGGGATCCATCGTTGCTTGGCGCCTCGGGACCAACAGGCCAGCAAAAAATCCAACGACACGCTAGACTTGAGACGCCACGCCTACGAAACAAGCGATTCCGGTCACAGTCTCTGCAGAGATAAAACGGGCGCATGTAGACACCTCCTCCAAACGATAACCGCACCGCACCATCCTCTCTCGTAGGCCCGTACGTTGACACCCCCCAAAGCGAGTCGACTGACCGCAGCCCCCCATCCTCGTTGCAAGCATCGCGCACAGCCACCACCACACCATTTGCACACCTCACCACGGCACAAAGATACCCGTGCGCCGCTGCCACCGGGTTGCCGCCACCCTCCTACACCGTCACATTTTTTCGAGCAAGTTTCAACGCGTTTCTCGCGGCTACTGTACACCACCGCCAACCGCTGTAGCAACGACCGCCAGGCGTCGAAGGAGCAGGAGTGGGAGGGACTCTCCACGCGGGCGTATGCCAAGTTCGGGGTACACACCTGCATGGGGACTATGAGCGCGAGGGCCGCGAATCCCGCCAGAAAGGACACCCCGACCAGGTCCAAGCCGAAGTACAAGATGACCAGGCTCTCCAGGGGAGCCTCCCAGAGGTAGTTGACGAACAGACCTCCGTACTGAAACCTCTCCACGTCGCTCGTCGTCAGGTTCACCAGGTGTCCGGTGGAAATCTGGCGCGCGAACCAGGCGTGTTGGTTCGAACGTTGTTGTTGTTGTGGTCGTCGTTTGTTGTGGTTGTTGCTGTTGTTGGTGTCGATCATCAATGTGTTTGACTTGACGTTGATAAGTTCCATGTTGCCGCTATGTTGTTGGTTTCAAACACCACCAGTTATGGCTGTGGCTGCCCTTGTTGGAGATACTCAAAGCAACAAAGTTGGCCTCACGTGCCGCAGCAACGCAAGCATGTCACGCACAAGGTTATACATGCACCCCAGCCATGACAATAACATCTTTTGTCTCTGGCAGCTTGCACGAACTCAACAAAGCGTCCACACTAAAGCATGCGCCACACTTACAAATTCCCGCTGTGTCGCGAGCAACACCCACCTGTCCCAGCGAGCTGAGGCGAAGTCGTAGAATCTTGTCGTAGAGGACGGTGGTGGTGCTGATCCTCAGCTGCATGCCCAGCGTCCACCCCACGAAAAAGAAATGGTGATGAAAAAAGCTGCAACAACGTGAAACAGACGGCCGGGAAAGTAGTGATGGTTGATCCCAGCACGCCGCCGTTGTCCACGGAGAGTCGAGAGGCCCACAAGCAAATGGTGGTCGGCCAAAAAGAGGACGGGGCAGGAAGGGTTACTTGAACCTGTCAAGCAGACGAACGAACTTGACAAGAAAAAAAAAGCAGTTTCATATAATCCAAGCAAGGATGTCGCTTGGCACACCAAGCCGCGACTGCATACCCGCAGGATTAACAAAACCAACAACGATAACAACAACAACAACAACCACCACCACCACCACCACCGGCGCCCGGAGCGAAACGACAGAATAAGCAGCATCAGCTCGCCTGAACAACACCCCGCCCAGCACGACGGCGGAGGCGTAGGTCCAGCCCTCCCAACTCTCCGATCTGTCGTCGTCGAAGTATCCGATCAGCCACCCCAGCGATAACGCCTGCTTGGTTACACCCGGGTAGCCGGTCCCGAGTGTCAGCGACAAGGCGCGGGGTTACTAGGAATGTTTCAGGGTAGGGGTATTGGGTGGTGCCTTCGCCCGGCGGCCAGAACACTAAGAGAGAACCACCTCGGGGCATCCGTGGTATGTAACCTACGCGGTGAAAGACCCCCCCCTCCGCCCCCCACCCAGGACCCCAGCCCTAAACAAGATGCAGAGCCGTCCTGTTCCCTAAACGATGTCCTATTGGGAACATAGCCGCGACGGCATCCAAGCCTGCAACAATGCCCTGCCCATCCCTTCGCGCCACTACTCTACAACGGACACAAGATTGCGCCGCCAACCTCTCTCCCCCCACCCCCCACCCCGTCTCCGCCCCTGCTTGCCCCACCTGAAGGATATGGATGGCGCTATCCCCGATCATGAGCAACGCTGTTAGCGCCAGTCCCCGCTTGAACGTGGCAACCAGAGCCCTGAGGAGAGTGGTGCCCTTGCGCCTGCCGCGGCTGTGCTCGCTGTCTCCCCCCATCCTGGACCTCTCCCTACACATGTTCCATGTGACGGTTGGGGGCGGCACAGCGGGCACCAATCAAAACTTCCGGCGGGGTCCCGCAGGACCCCCCCGCCACCACCAAGCTGAAAAGGGACCACCATCATATGTACCTGGAGCACTATAGCGCAGTCGTGCTGCTTAAGATTCATCAGGGTAAAGAACGCTACAAACTAACAGCGCGGTCCGTGAATTATCTTGCAAGTATTCTGCGGCAGATTTCGAGGTGTGGGAGCCCCCACCTGCTCCTAAAGCACCCGCGGAACCCTTGATCGAGCACACGTGAGAGAGAAACGGAGAAGGTAGGCGACGATGGCAAGGAACACGAACAAAGGAACGTGCCAAGCATGAGAGGGTTGGCCCAGCATCCCGTTCGCCAAACCCAAAAACGTCACCGAAGCACCCCTGTCTCCGCCAACCGAGTGCGGACACCCTTCCTCCGCCCCCCCGCCTAAGGTTATGGCCGCGTCCAAAAATAGAGGGTTTTCGGGCCGGCCTCCTCCCGTTTGCACTCCGCTCCGTCACACAGATGTTTTCATTCTCGTCATCTTTCTCGAGTTTAAGCAGCATCCCAATCTCTCCAATAGCACGATTTCGACACTCACAATTCCCAGTTCCGTCGAAGCTTGTCATAGAGGCGCCGGCTGTGTTTGGGCGTCGTCCGGTTGTCCCAAGCGAAAAGCCGAAAATTGTGGCACGGGGTGTGTACCGTGAGAGAGGTGAATCGACAATTACGGGGGTGGGGGGGGCGGGGGCGGGAGGACGACGGGTGGGGCGCATACGGGGGGGTGTAGTAGGCAAAAATAGCGGAATGGGATGAGAAACAGGGCACAACAGAGAGGTGAGGGGAGGTGTGCAGAAGGGTGTGAGGAGTTTGGATGACAAAGATACGATCCAACAGAAGAACACGGGCGGGAGATAGCTGTGGTCAGTCGTGTTCCGAGAAGTTGGCAAGTAGAAAACACCGCGCGGTCTTTGTAACCGATCGGGTTCTCTCGTTTCCTTCTAGGAGGGTATGCGCATGCCGTAGGTTGCACAAAGGTACCACTCCCTGGGCCGATTTTAAGGCCCAACTACTCACGACGAAGAATTGCCACAACAAAAATTGTACAGCAGTACTTCGTTTTGGGAAAGGTTGGTTCCAACACCGCCAGTCTCGGCACCGCCGTCACTGGGTTTGCTGCAGAGACAATCGGGCTCCTACAATCGGTCGAGGGGGGGGTGGTGTCTTATGCAATCTACGGTATCTCCGCGGAGAATGTGCTTTCGCGACTCTTGGCGGACGGGACTTAACAATACGATCCGCTTTTCGGCCGTGCTGCTGCTGCTGCCGCAGAACCAGCGGAACATCATATCTGGTTCCGTGAGCGTCGTGATCCCTTCTCTACACCATCGTAACCGAGAGTGGCACGGGAATATATCATAATCTACAGCAGTGGTCATACCTCGCGATCTCGCGATGCATACAAACGCGCATGATTAGAAAAAACAAACAGCATCGGAATGTTGCACGGGAAGTTGGCGGTCCGATTTCTCCGCGCTCCGCGGTCATTTTCCCGTCGGGAGGAATCCTTCTTCATAGAAGTAATTTGTAACACTTGGCCAAGCCACGCTATCTCTGGTGTACACGACTAACACGTGGCATCCTCCCCCAAGCGGTAAGGTTTTCCGCGACTGCACGATGACTTTCGGTCGGTCTACAGTGACAAGAACGCGACCCCAAAGAGGACGGGGGACGTAGGCAAAGCGTCCCCGGTTACCTGAACAAATCCAAGATCTGATACGCGCTGCCGTTCCCTCGCAAGCATTGGTGTACAACAAACGCTGTTGCAGCCGCAACATGTCGGGGATATCCGCCGGTGGGTTGTAGTCGCCATGCCGACGGTACAGCGCATGCCGACGGTACAGCGCATGCCGACAATGGGCAGAGCAGAGAGCACGAATAGGTGTGTACGTACAGCACCGCCAACTCACCGTTGGAGAGAAGACTCTCGGGTAGGGCAACTGACGGATCAACTGCCTCTATTTACAGAAATTTGGGCTCTACGCATACATGCAAAAATAGTCTCCCGCTTCGCACCTCTCGTGCTTGTGGTAGATTCCCTCAAGGTGCTCTTCCTTGAGAGTGACAGTGGAGCCGAGCTTGAGGAAAGGCCCGGCCCAGGCGAACGTCAAGTAGGAGCCCCAGCCCAAGATGCCTCCTCTTTGCAAGGCTTCCGCCATGCGGTTGCCGGGTTGATGGGCCACGTCGCCGCCCTCTTCAACATGCTCGTGTTGCTGTTGTTCCCCAGATGAAGCAATCGGGCCATGACCACTACCTACGCTTGCTTGGCCTTGGCTGGCCTCGTCGGCTTGGCGCACGGAAGCCATTTACTGGACAGCCCACGTCAACCTATACGCACAACACGTACGTCGGCGGGACGCTACTCTACGCAAGAGTTGCGTGTTGCGCTTCCTCTTGTTGTGTGGTGGACACCTGGAATCAAGCAAACCGATGCACCGGCAATGTCTTCAAACTGCGCGTGGCCTCCGAACAGAGAGATCAAGAGGTGCGTGTCTGCGTCACTGCGCTCGCCAATCGAGTGTGGCCTGGCCTGGACTTGCGATCACACACACGTCCGCCGGCTGCTGCTGCGTACCGTCTTTAGACAGGGGTTTCGTGTTTCCGAGCGGAGATCCCGTAGAATCAATGCAGATCTCGCAGTAGATTTCGTAGATCGTGGATACGACGGATAGTTGACAGTACCGCCGTGCCCTTTCACACTTGACTGAATGCGTCCCTGGCGACTTACAGCAGTAGCACCGCCACCCTCAACCCCTCTCAGACACGATGCTGCACGGTGCATTCTGGTGCAATCGTACTGAAGGGAACATGAAAAAAAGACAATCTGAAGATAAAGATACAATTGTACAACACAACCAGGCCAAAAATAGTGTTTGAAAGTGGCATGTTTCGACAATCTGCCCCGCACCCTGACGATGTGGACAAATACTGCCTCTCCAGCTTTACGACAGTCCCCTCTCCTTCCCCCCTTGCCGGTGCTAATCCCTCCTCGTCAAGACAAAGGAAATTGTTACATTTACTCAGTTCTCCCAAAAAGCTGGTCGCGACGCCTCTGCAGTAGTGTACTCTGGTGCCGTTTTTGCCGACATATGGTGCCCGCGGCGGTCCATAGTCTTATGCACAGCGTTGTCCAACCATTGCAAATGCACTCATAGAAAACAACCACAACAATATACGCAAGAGGGAGAGCCCCACGACTCAAGAGAACATAAGAACAATTGGTTTGCTGAGCTACCGGCGTTTCGGATCCAGCCGTTGTGCGATCTGATGTAGGACTTGAGGAGGACGGGTTACACAGCTAAGAGACGTTGCTGCTCTCTGCTGCATACACGTGGTTGTTCCACGACATCATCCAAACCATCACAGGTGTGTACACAATTGCACAATGACATTTGATTCGTGGCCTCCAGCTGAAGTTGCACAAGCCCCTCTATCGATATGCGCATGTACGTGTCATACTACCCGTCTACAACTGCACAAGCTCGCGTGTTGAAGTGCGCTAGTGTTGTGCGCCAGTGTTGTGCGCCACCAACTTGCTACACCTCCCACATCAACCAAGAACCGACAAGGAAACAAGGAGAACAATGTTTTACCGTACACCACATCCGCACAAGATCCTGGAGATCCGGCGTACTCGCATAGCTGCTGGAATGATGTATGTATACCTTGAACAACCCCGCTCGTCTTGCACGCACCGTTCACATACTTCTCGATGCCCAACGCGACACAAACAAGAGCGCGCATGCAGCAATACATGTCCAATCTATATCCATCTGGGCCACGACCATCAGGTGAAATGAAATTGCACATACACAACCAATGCGTGCTCTTGTGGACACTCAACAATGGGCATCACAACTAGAATACCGACCGCTGAACATCTTCCCAACATACTCCTCTACACCTCCCCAGAATAACGTTCAGTCATATACCCAAGACGGCCACCTAACTGCTGTCTTGCCGAGCCTGTTACCCACAGGGGAGATATCGCTGTATGCTGCTCGGGGAACCGTAGAATATAAGTTGGTCACCGTACAACATAAATTCATTGCTACTCTACCACGGGCCCTGTGCTGTGGAAGTGCAAAAGAAAAAGAAGAAAACAAATCGTGATATGTACTCGAGAGGTAGACTAGAGACCACCCCAAAACATCAAGTCTTTCGGTGATTCGATGACCAGGGCCATTTAATCACGGTTTGCAGCGATGCCAATAACCACTACAACTCGAAACCAAACAATACCGCCACTCTACAAAGATACACGCCAAACTGGCTTTCGAGAGACCAAAACAAAGCGATAAACATTAGAAACAGCACGGCAGGCAGTGACGAAGGACTCAACTCACGCTCATCCCAAAATCTAAACGAAACAGGGACAGAACGATGTGGGCGACAACAAGAAGCGCTTCAAAGCTCCTCCTCCCCTTCCTTCGGAGGGTAGAAATCCCTCGAGTTCCACGTGACCTTGGAAACTTCAGGCCGCGAAAGCAGAAAGTCCAGGATCTGGCAGGGAGACCAACGGCAAGAATACCGCGGACAACATAGAGAAGAGGTTTTATCGTCATGGAGAGCAACCCGGCGCCACGCTCGTCGAGCGGCCCAATCAACAGCCAGCCCTTGTCGCGCAATATTTATCACCGGCCGTGGGAGAGGGTGTGTGTGGAGAGGGGGGGGGGGTACACAAACTGGAAAATATTGTATTGCAGGAGTGTCGGCACAAGAGAAGCGGTGAGTCCAGCGCTTGGAACATCGATGCGATCCTGCCATCGTGTTGTTTAGCATCGACCGCTCTAGTCGGCTGACCAATGAAAAGCGTCGGTATACAGCGGTAGGCAACACGAATACATTCTTCTTGTAGTCAACGGGCTCTCCCGGTGTATGTGTGTGTGTGTTGCGTTCCTTGAACTAGCATCGATTGCGCCAACCGGCTACATGAAAAGACGCCTCAGTCGAAAGGCGGGATACCCACGCGAACACTCTTTCTAGTGAATACAAAGGGTTCGCCCGGCAAGCGGGTCGCAGGGGTTGGACTACGGTGTCCTGCTTCTGAGAAGACTTAATACCGCCAACCAGCAATGATGCGGCATGTGTGTGTGTGTGTGTGTGGATACCGAGGTATTTGCTCCTCATCCTTTCTGCGCCTCGGAGAGAAGTCGTTCACAATTGACGAAATCTCAACCTGCTCCATTTCTCAACCGGCGCCGACAAATATCGGCCGACGACCATTCAGAAAAAACAAAATGCGCACGCGCACAATTGAACACCAGAAAAAAACGTCGTCCGTACCTGCTGGCCTTCCCACCCCCTTTGCGACGACACGAGAACAGACCCGGCGTCGAGCGCATACACCGACACTTCCAGACTGCCGAGTTGCGCCAACTGGCGACCAAGGGGAGAGAGAGGAAACAAGTATCAGACAGCGGTCATTTCATATGAGCAGCACGGGGTCGGAGGGAAGGAGGGAGAACGTCTCACCCGTGTTTTTTTTTTAAATAGGATCGGCAGTGTGATGAAAACACACGAAGTGAGACAGAGTAAGTGTGTGCGTGTTATGCACTTGTCGTCGACCGCACTAACTGGCTGACCAATGACGTCAGATGTGCAGTAGCATCGACGGCGCAATATTTCTCAGAGCGTGTGTACGTGTGTGTGTTTTTCCTCTGTGGCGATCATCGGCGATGCGTCTCAGTTGGTAATAAGCAACCTTCGGGCGACAAAGCTTTACACTTCCTGGAAGATGGGCGACTATAACGCCTCGGACTCGAGGTCAACTGTATCCGTTCACTCTTTAGGTAGAGCCTGTGCGCTTGTACAGAGTAGATAATTCCCGCCCAAAGCTTGTGAGTGCTGTTGCCATTGTCAGCGTATGGATGGAGCGGGGGGGGTAGGGATATCGTTGCCCGGTCCTCCGTTGTGCGATTGAAAACGGTACCAGTATACGTTGCACAGTCTCCATAAGGGTGCCTGTGCTAGAGCAGATACCGCTACCCGGGCAGATTCGAATGTGCTACCCAGAATCTACCCACACCAAGGCAGGCATGAAAAAAGGGTTGCCCAAGTACCCCAAGCCTTGGCGGAGAAGGGACGTTGTACGTACCCAGGCTGCCCAACTCCGTCGGGGGTGAGGATTCGCCGATCGTAACGCGCCCAGACGTTTGACTTTTGGGTCCATCTCACCCAAAAACGGCCCTCTCTTGGATAGCAGCTCCTCCTACCAGACTGTCAAAAAGCTGGCCAAGGTGACGACCGTAGCCGGGCGTAAACGTGCACGCAGGCATTGGTGTTTGGGCCAATCTCACCAAAACACACCACCACCTCTTGCATCGCAGCTCCTCCTTCCAGACTCTCAAGAAGGAGCTCCAAGAGAGCAAGGTATTCCTACTACAGAGTGAAGTCATTCCCACCTGCTGGAGGCGACCGCCGACCTTTTCCGTCTCTTCCTTCGAGATCGACCCGCCGTTGTCGCCGCTGCCGCCGGTCTCCCCCAGTCCGCCCGAACGGACCTGGGCAAACAGCATCGTCGGGCCGGTCGCGTCCTTCTGCCCCGCCGCCATCGCTCCAACTTGCGCGGCGGTCATGCTGCCCAACGAGCTGCCGGTTCGTTTGAAACGGCGTCGTTTTTGTGTGTTTCCCGACGGCGAGTGACGTGGTTGTCATCGCGATGGAGGAAGGAAGTGCCGTGGGGAGTGCCGGGTCGTCCCGTTTTGGGTCGTGAGAGAAGTGTTCGTATGGGGCGGCAGCAGGCAGGGAAAAATGGTAGGAGGAAAAGCAGAAAAATAGCAGGAGGGACAAGAAAGCGGATGAGGCCAACGGACGGCGGGAGCAAGCCTTGGGGTAGGCATAAGCCCGCGGGATCCGTACCATAAACACAGAAGTTCGTACCTACTCAGAATTCAATCGCTGGGAAATTTCCTTCTCTTTTTAGTGCCAGTAAATAGTCCGGTATACTCGTGCATGGGTGATTTCGAAGCTACCTGTCTGAACGGGTCACCCGACGTTCTGCTTGTTGAATGGGCGCCACCGCATTCCACGCAGTGGACGAAACAACAACAGTCTAACGGGGAGGGATCAAGCCGAGAAAATCTTCCACCCAAAGAGGCGCGTGCCGCATTGCTTGAGAGTCGGGAATGGGGAAGGGTGGCTCGAGAACAGAGATGCTGACGGCGCAAGCACATACACGAAAACACGCACATGCTCAAAGCTAGCTGAAGGTATGGTTTGCACATGGACGGCAGTTGCGGCCTGCGAATTAGAGTCGTCGATTTGAGGTCGAGGCTCAATTTCTTACTTCTTCACCACCACCGTCGAGCATAGATATTTCACGGGTCCGAGGTGCATTTCTTGTTTCTTATGTTTCGTGAACATTTGAGGGGTTTCCTCTTAACCATGAACACGATGCTTCGCAGACGGCCGGCCGCAACTGTACACACACCTGGGATCGAATTTGCCGGCATTTGCCTGCGCTTGCTTTCGCCGTCGCTCCAGATTCTCGAACTTCGCCTGCTCCTCCGTCTTGAGCTCCTCATCCTCGTCGCCGTCCTCCCACTGCTTCTCCAGCTCGTTAAGATCCATCTGGTGGGCGCATCACGTAGTACACGACGGCAAAGTATGCAGTGAATGTTTGGTGGAGTCTTGCCAGCGGGGGGAAATATCACGCGCTGGTGGTTTTGGTTGGACGTCGGGGGCCTCCTGGTTGGTCTTTCTTAAATCAGAGCTAGTTCATATTGGCTCAGTTCTTTGTAGCTGTAGGCGTTGCCGGAATTCCTCAAGTATGCTATCTGGTCCTGCGAGTACTCTCCTCGCAAACAGTGGTCAATAGATGTTTGGATCCGGAAGACACAAAGCGAACCTATATCCTACGAGTGCATATCTGCTATATCCTAGGAGTGCATATCTGCTATATCCTACGAGTGCATACCTATATCCTACGAGTGCATATCTGCTATACCTACGAGTGCATATCTGCTTGCGTCGACGAGACAAACAACTGGTGGATACTTCAATGTGGTTAGAGTCCGTGTTTGTGTTTTCTAGTTCTCGGATTGAAATTGAAGGCGTGACCCGGAGAACAAGAGCTCATCTTCCGAGACCCCGCAACGTGCTCACTCTTTCCGACTAGCGAAGACACGGGCGTGCGGCGCGTAAGGGGAGGGACTCTACTCCATGTAGGCGAAGTCGAACGTCAAAACGAGGGGTACTGTTGTAGGCCAGGATCTTCCTGTGATTGTACTTTTAGTTTTCTACTGCTAGACACTGTAGACTACTTGTGTGGGTTATACCTGCAGTCTACATATGTAGACTACGGCCGTATTTGGCCAGAGGACGTGCCGAGTGGATCAAGAGATGCTTGACCAAATTGGATCCCGTCTCGGTACCTGGATCCTGTGATACTGTTGTAAATGTATCTCGTAATTATTCGTAGGGGTGAGTCTTTAGCCGAGACGTTGACGTGTGTGCGTGTCAACGCCTACATTGTCTCCTGTGCACCGGAATGTGTAAATAAGACGTCTGATCTATACAAATATGACCCAGGTCCCGCGAGGTTCATGACAGCAAGCAAGATCACTTACAGTCTCAGCTGGAAAAATCTTCAGATATTCTCCACGAACAAAACCTAGAGATCCAAAATACAACGAGAGCACCATCAACAACCAGCGACGTCGGAGGTACATCCGTCGTCCTGTGTGGGCAATGGGCAGCTCCTTCGCAGTGCACCTGGATGAACACACAGCACACACACACGTGTATCTTGGGGTAGTCTAGATATCAAGTTGACCCACCTTGCTCCAGTCCTTCGCAGAACGTTTTCCCATGCAAGCAGGCAAGCCTGAGAAAAGGAGCATGGTCCCTAGTGAAAGCAAGACGGCCTTCGCCTTCATGGTCTATTTTCCCTCGTGCACGCCCTGGTCGAGAAAGTTCAATGCGCGACACCACAAGTGGGTTGTTACACCGCGGCGGTGCTGCGGTTGGCGGTTGAACGGCAACTCTCCTGAAACACGGAGCCCCTCCTGATACCCCCCCCCCCACTCTCCGCCCAACCACGTGGTGGACACATCACGGACACACAACCGTCACCTGACCTGCGTTACTATCCTTGCTTGTGGCTCACGTCCACACCCGCTGGAACGGTGCATGGGCATCGCCCTTTGAGCCGTCCCTCGTGTCTGCCCGTTTGGTGGAAGTCGAGTTGCTGCAGCGCTCGAAAGGGAGTTTGGGAAAATCTTCTGAAAAACGTCAACCTTGAGGAGCGGGTTCTCCGCACCTGTGTCCTTGCGTGCCAGGTAGTAGTGCAAGAGGAGCAAAGGGAGGGACGGTGATTGCTGCGGCAAAACACCCCATTCCGACGTCATAGGTCAACATGGAGGTGGACCTTGCCTCCTTCCTGGCGCCGGCGGGAGATCTGCTGGGAGAGGTCAGCCAACGCGTCCTGGAGTTCCTGTCGGTGAGAGACCTGATCGAATACGTGGCATCATCTTCTCCGACATCCCCGGAATGCGGCGGGGACAGAGACGCTGATACGGCCGAGCGCGTCACCAAGGACGAAGCAGACTACCCGGAGAACCCTAGGCGACGGCGGCAGCACTCCGTAAGTGGGCGGGACTTCGAAAGACAGCCTTTACGGGGGGGAAGCAGCGGACCTGCGACGATGGGTCGCAACTTGTCGCCCGAAGAGGAAGTTCCCCATCGCCTCCACAGCAACAACGGCAGCATGCATTTTATTAGCACGACCGGGGCGGGAGACGAGGCCGGCGGGGGCTCACGCCCGCCGTCCCCGTACCTGAGCGCCAAGACCGACCCTCGCCGTCGAGACAACAAGCAACAGGAGTGGGAAGGCGACGTCGACACCGAGTGCTCCAACTACGACAACAGCAGCAGCCGTTTCGTCGGCGATTGCAGCACAGCAACACCAGCGGGAGGATTGGCCAGCACGCTTGGGGGAGAGTGTTCTCCCCGAACCGGCGGTAGTAGTGGGTGTGGCGTCCATGTGGTAGTCGTGGGAGGCCGACGCCGCGACGCTAAGGGCGGGCTCCTTGGCCCAGCGAGCCGCAGCAGCAGCAGCAGCAGCAGCAGTCCGCAGAAGGAATCGCGCCGTCGCTCGCCGAGCATTTTTGGGGTGCTGGTGGGGCTCGGGCTGCACCCGTGGGCGACCCTGCAGGGGGGCGTGGCGGCGCTACAGGGAGGCGTGGCGCACTTGCTCGGGGGCGTCCCGCTGCTTGCCTTGCTGCGGTGGGCGGCGGGGGGCGCCTCGGCGGTTCTAGGAGTGTCCTTCCGGGTGGCGCTGCTGCCGTACGATGTCACCAAGGGGGCGGTTGCTTACGTGGTGGGGTCGCTGGAGGCCATGCTGAACATCGCCACGGAGGTGAGCTTTGGGGATGGGAGGTTGCTGCTGCTCCTGCTTTGGCGTGTTCGGTGATGTCGTTTTGCCGCTGTTCCCCAGCCTGCGTGCTGCTCCCTTTTACGCAGCTTAACTGTAGGTCAGCAGGAGGGTGTTCAACGGAAGGACGTCACTCTTGTACGATGCGATAGGTTTGCAATAGGCGCCTCGATAGGGTACTCCCATGGACTGCGCATATATATGCTCTCTCCACGTATTCTCTGCCTCTCCCCGTCGCCGTTTAACTCGATCTACTCTCTTGTGGAGCAAGAAAATCAACACAACCAGCAGCCGACAGACACATACACCCCTCCCAAACTTTCGTGCCGAGCAGATTTGGTCTGAGCTGCGCCATCTTAGCTTGGCGGAGCTCGCCGTCGTGATATCGTGCGTGGTCACCGGAAACCCTCTGCCGGACTTCCTTCTAGACCCTGACTACGACAGCGTTGACAGCGGCGGCTCAAGCTACGGTGGAGGAGGCGGCAGGCTCGGCAATTCCCGCCGCATCTTCTCGCGGTCGTCTCGAGGAAGTCCTGGCTTGGAGTCCGGCGGGGGGGGTGGCTTCCTCTCCGACTACCTACGCGGTGGGTTGTGGGGAGTGCGCTGCATCGCGAACATGGCAGTAGGGCCTTGAGAGAAGAAGACAGACGAAGGCGGTTCTGTAGAAGGGATAGGCGGGGGGTTATACGAGGCAGGCACAGGGGGGCTTTCGACCAAAGCTGAGCTTGTTTTTGGCGTTTCCATAGCTGTCCTCGTTTCTATTTTGGGGTGTGGGAGCAACAGCAACACCGCTTTGTGAGCCGGCCCGCTCCTGGCGTAGTCTGGAAACGGTTCACGATGCATGCATAACCACGGGGAGGGGGGGTGTAGGAGGGGGGGGGTGATAAGCCTAACGATCCACAATCCTCCACCGGCACTACCCTGTAATGGTTCACCGAATATACTTTTTACGTCGCCTGCACGACCGAAACGCTTTTGCGTTGAACAGGGCCCAGCTCCGCGGGATATCCCGACGACGAGTTTTACCGCTCCGGGGGCGCAGGCGGCACCCGCGTCGCCTGGCAGCAGGCTCATGCGATGCGGCGGCGCCTCGACCGCGTCAACCGGACAGCGTCACTGGTGTCGTACGAGGAGAGGGCCGAGAGCGCGGTGCCCAGGGCGAAGGCGCAGCGGGTCCGTCGGCGCATGCACTACGCCATGTCTCTACAGTGCTTCCAGGTATGTACGGGGGCGCCGTGCGGTGGGGAAAGGGGGGTGGGTGGGGGTGTTACGTGGTGGTAGAGGGGTCGATGGTCTACCTACCCGACTACGGTCTACGGTATGCGATTACACGAGTACGCCTTCCCCCCCCCCGCCCCGGCGTGCTCTGTTCCGAATTTGGAGGGATACGAGGTCAATGGTTTAACGACTACGGCATGCACGGCTATGATTCCTCTAGTGCGAAAAAAGACCACAATGCCATAATCGGGCCATGATGAAGTTGGCACATGATGTTTCAGATACGCCCCCCCCCCCCTCCTAATATTCCCCCTCGCGTCACCCCGTTGCAGGCCACTGTGACAAAGGACGGGCAGCACTCGGCCGGCGCCGGCAGCGACGCTATCGGGGAGGACGGCGACGACGATGATGACGGGCGCGTGAGCGTGGAGGGGGGTTCGAGCGCGTTCATGTGCACGCCGCAGTCCTTCCCACCGACGCCGGTGTCACGCGCGCACGTCATGGCGCGGACGTCGCAGTTCTCGGACGACGTGCTTTTCCTTGCCCGCGACCACCTCCGCCTCGGGGAGAACCTTAAGCCCGGCGTGGATGAGACGGTGAGGCATGCGCGCGGGGGGGGGGGTACTCAAAGCCGGGACGGAGCACGCCGGGTTTTTCACCGGACTAGGCTGGCATGTCACCACAAGCACGTAGTGGGGGGAGGAGGAGGGATCGGCGTTTGTTTGTTTGATGGATTCGAATCGCTCTTGTTTTGATTCGATGTGGATCTGTGGTATTATTTGTGTAGTGGTGTGGTCATACTCAAAAAGTCTTTTTCTTCTGTTGTGAAACGGCTCCCTTTGCTCTTTTTGATTTGGTTGATGTTGCGCGTTGGCGAGAAAGCCAAAGCCGACCGAACGCCCAGCCTGCCCATGTTTCGGGGATTGGTTGATTGACGAGGCACGCACAGCGGGCTCGTCAAGCCACCAACTCCCGCGCTTTGCCTTTGACTGCAATCACAACCATGTGGTGCTGGGAACGCCTCCTGGAATCGCGGCGATCCGATCTGTATTTGGAACACCCCACACCTAACCCTAGCGCCAAACTACCCTTACCTCAAGAGAGAAGTGAGGTAGACCCGCCCCTTTGCTGTGTGTGTTTCGATATGCTTGTGTGTGTTTCTGTTAGTAGCATCGACCGCGCTAACCGGCCGACCAATGAAAAGACGCCAGTCTAAGTGCGGTTGAGAACACAAGACACGTGTGCGCGTGCGCGTGTGCGTTTTCTTCATTGATTGTCATCGACCGCGCTAATCCGCTGACGAATGAAATGACGTCGGTCTTGAAGCGGGATAACACACGCGCGAACACTTTCTAGTCACTTTCTTTTTGCGACCGGCCTTCTCTCGCGGACCCGCCTCTTCGACAGACGCGGGCGACGGCGGACTTCCTGCGGAGGCAGCAGCGGCTGGCCGTCCTCGACGGCCACGACGCCTGCGAGGGCATCGTGCTCACGTGCGGGCACCACCGCGCCACCAAGGTCGGGCCCTCGCTGTACAGCTCGGCGCGCGCCATGGTCCCGGTCCTCCGCAACCGGTGAGCGGGGCGGTCGAACCGGCGGCAAACGCAAGGTTACCACTTCACAATGGCGCGTTTTTTCTCGTCTGTGTGTTGATGACGTAGCGCGGGTTTTGCGCGGTGTCCTAACGCCACCCGCCCCCGGCAAGAGGCACTGCTAGTGTAAGCTAGGGACGCCCGGGGTTCTGGAGATGTTTTTTCGAGACCGAAGAACCTTGCGTGTGTCATGTGCCCGCTTTTGGGGGGTCACGTGTGTGGGGCGTGGCCTATCGGCACGGTTCGGGTCACGTCGTTTAGTGTTGGAATTGTTGGCGGCCCGAAGTCGAGGCTTTGTGGTAACAATTGGACCAGCTGGGCGCCACCGCTATTTGTCTATATGGTTTGATGTGTGTCGACTGGATTGTACCGGTTGGACTCAGCTGGAAACCATGTTATATGTCGGTGCAAAGTAGTACTCTAGTACGAACCTCATCCTCCCCCCGTCCGTGTTTTTTCTCGCCGGGGCTGTTCGTTCGTGTCCCAGGCACGTCTACTTCCAGGTGAGTTGCGTCAGGGAGGGCCCTCTCGCCCCCAGCATCGGGGTCGGCCTGTCCACTCCGGAGATGCCCCTTTCCACCCTGGTCGGGGCCTTCAGCAACTCGGTCGGATTCTGCTCCACTGGACAGGTATGAAGCTCGTTTTTTTTTGTTTGTTGCTGCGGGGCATCCGTGGCGATTTTCTTAGCCCTCTCATTTTATGTTGCCGTGCGCACCCGTTCGACCGACTCGCCGGGTATCGGATTCAACCTATTTATGTATGTTCAGGTGTCCCACCCCGAACCCGCTGACGCTTTCTCCGCTCCCCGACCCCGCATCCTGCTCCCGGTCGCGAATCAGATCCTCATGTCGTCCCGCTGGTACGGCGAGCCCGGAGAGTTCGCCATGCGCAAGGCGGGCATGATGACGACGGTGGGCGTACTTGTCTACCTGGACGGGTCCCGCCCCTTCCGCTCGTGGGACGGCGACATGGTGAGGGCACTCGTGTCCTTCAGCGTCGACGGCCGGCTCGTGCGAGTCGCCACCGGTCCCGCCGGCCCGGCCCAGGCCCCGCTCCCGGCCGGCGGCGGCGGCGGCGGGGGCGTTCCGCCGGCGGCGATGCTGCTGCGGCGACAGCAGCAGCAGCAGCAGCAGCCGCCGCCTTTGGTGTACGGTCCGCAGCCGCCGCCGCAGCAGCAGCCGGGGCTGATGTCTCCAGTCGTGGCGCTGCCGCCACCCCAGCTGCAGCAGGCTAGCGCGACGTTCGCAGCTTCCGCCGCCGCGGGTCCCGGAGAAGGAGGAGGGGGAGTACATGTACAGCAAGACCACGGCGAGGAGGCGTGTTTGTCGCCGCCGCCTCCACCGCCTGATTGCCCTCCCGTAGAAGAGGTTGCGCCGTGGGAAGTGGCCGCTGCTGGTGCAGCGGCCGCAACAGCAGCTACAAGCAGTGCGCGCTTGATCAAAAACGGAGGAGGAGGAGGAGGAGGAGGAGGAGCGGGCGCGTCCAGCGGAGCGGCTGCGCCAGCTTTGGGGATTGGTCGAGGGGGGGGTACCATGTTACCGCCTGATGTTCCCGAGACCTCTGCTGCGCTTGGACTTGCCCTCCCCAAGGACAGGGACTTGTTTCCCACGGTTACCATCCACAGTCCCAACACAGAGGTGGGTTTTTTACGGAGGGTTTCAGATCGGTTTTTTTGTTTTTTTGGTGCAAGAATTTCTTGAGCGCATCTGCGTGAGGCTTGGTTTGTAGTCGTGTTTGGTGTATGTTCGTGCGTGGTACACGTACTTCAACGTAGCACAATCCTGGAAGGCACGCCAGCTGGTTGATTCTACACAACACGACACGTGTCATTCCCCTCACGATGCCGTCTGCCCCCCATGGGCCTGTGGCCGTTTAAGGCAACCCCGAAAACGCGTGAGACGTGACGCGATCCGCTGTTGCGTTGATGTTAGGATCTCCAACGCCGCCGCCGCCGAAACTCTTTCTCGAAAAATTTCTTGAGCAGCGAACATCACGATAGAAGAAATCCATCCACGCCAGGCAGTTGACGCGACAAGCCAACCTGCCTAATTGGTTCTCCCCGCGTGCACCCCCCCTCTGTCTCGTTGCCAGATATTGTGCCGCTTTTGCGCGGAAGACTTGCTCGGCGTCACGAGAGAAAACATGGGTGCGCCGCCTGGGGCGCCGGTATACGCTCTCGACGGTAGCCTCATCAACCTTCCACACTAGATTGTTTGTTTCGCGCACATGTTGTTGACGAAGCCTGGGAATCCAACAGTGAGGGAGGCGTCTGGTATACTTAAAGCGGGCGGATTGCCCTCTTGAGCGAGAAGTCGTGTCTGCTCAAGAGTTGCACCGCTTTTGTCGTTTAAAAGGGGGTTGTTTGACACGCATGCCCGTACAAGGATACGGGACGTACCCTATACCATGCGGACAGCGGGACTGTAAATATGTAGTGCTGTTCCCTCAAAAGGCCCCGTGCCAGCCCCTTTGTCGTGGTGAAAGCTTTTATTGTACAGTGTACTGCTGTTGCGGGCGTAGCCTGTCAGACTCGGGCTCCGAAGTGTCTTAACATCACAGTGTGGAGTGGTTGGTGAGGTGTGGCCTTCGGCTATCCGGTGAAGTGCCACTTCGGCGTTGTCGAGTTTCTAGCAGCAGGTAGATATCTCGGGTTGGGGGGGGTGATGCGCGAACGTGTGCTGGTATTTTAGTTCGCGCGTGGCTAACGTGTGCCTTTGATGTACGGGTGTTGTTTTCCACCAGCGCTTTAGCCTCAACAGCGCACCCTTCTCATCAGTTACGAGCTTTGGTGTGTTGCTTTGTGTGCACATATGGCAAGAAGCTAATATTGCTGGCTTGTCGATGCAAAGAAACAAACGATACCTCTCTGCTGCCCACCCGAACGAGCGAGCAAGCTGGCGCGAGGGCAAGAAGCAAGCACGCTTATTTTGGCCGCCGTGCTTCACGCATCTGCGAAGAAAACACTACGCTCTTGTTCCCCCTTTGCTAGTTCCCCCTTTTCCGCAGCTCCTTTTCCGCGAAGAAGACGCGTTAAGGGAAGAGCACGTACCGACAAGTTAACGGGTGCTACTGCTGTGGCCCGACAGTTTTTGGAGAAATACACCGGGTGCGTTTTTCCGCACGCGGCCACGTTAGGAACACACGTCAAGAACACATATGGCACACGGTTTCACCTAACAATTGCGCGACCACGACCAAAAAGGCACACGATAATCACAGCAGTGCGGGGGCGATCGGGTACCTTCGAGCGGACGCCGAGCGCATATCGAGACAAAGTCTTGCCCCACCGCGTTCGTATTGGAAAATATGCTGAAAGCAAACCTCCCTGCTTTGCGTGGACGGACTGCTCTGCGTTTGTCACGGAGGACACAAACGTGTCCAAAATTCCGATTCTCAAAGCGGTGGTGGAAGCAGGTACCACTGCAAGGCCATGAATGTTAAGGCATGCAAACCAACCTACTCGTACCGTTCCCCCACAGCTCTTTGCTTCAGGCAAGAAAGAGAGGTCGTACGTGGTGCCCTCTGCTACATTCACGCTCGTGCTGAGGTGTCTTCCTGAGCAAGTGATCGCGCGTCGTAACCACCGCGAGATGCTTCGCTTACAGCAGAGCAGCACCTGAGTGCGGATTCGCCGCCTGCCCACCGAGCCGAACGCCCGCCCGCCGCTCGTCGACACGATGGACGACGCCCTGCGACCCTTTGGGGCAGAACGACACACAACATGGTCGGTGTCATCCCGGTGTTTACTCTGTTTTCAAATCTCACGACTAGCAAAGAAGGGCGACACACCAACGCCGTGGCCGTGTCTTGAACGCGACCCTTGGTCGAAAGTGATTGACATTTCTAGCACGGAGCTGCGGGGCTTGTCCAGTTGCACCGCGCCAAGCTCCGGCGGTCCTCTAACGCAGAACGCCCTCGATGGTGACACGCACTTGTCGTGGTTTTGAAGGTTGTGGGGGATCCTCTCCGCTCCTCAACGTAGTCTAAAAAGCGGTTGCACAACGCGTAAAGCAAATATTAACATTCCCTTTTTCCGTAACCACGGGATCATTGCTTCGGGCTGTTGGCGTAATCTCCGCGGCCACGCAAAGCGCTGCCACCGCCGCCGCCGCCGAGTGTCATCGCGCCGAGTTGAACCGCGTCATGACCTTAGCCATGTCCTCCTCCTCTACCCAGTGCTCCACCGCGTCGCACGCGTCGGCGATAACGTTGTCGAGCTCCTTCTTTTCTGTTCTCGTGAACTCTCCAAGAACGTGGTCCGACAAGGCCTCCGAAAACTTGGACGCTGTCGGCAGAAAGTAAAGGTTGAGCCGCGAAAAGTGGGGCGGGGCCGTGTGCAAACAAGCGAAGCGAAAGCAGACACCCACCGGATCGCTCCTTACCTCAGCAGCAGTCGTGACTTACTGCAGTGGTCAAACCATCCCTCTTTCGAGCACAGGTTGAACGAGCCAGAGGGTTAGAGTTTTTCGGCCATGGTCACGATGCGCACAATAAGCACGCAAAAAAAACATGCACAGCGGTAACAAGACACCGGAGAGATACCCGTGCGCGCGTTTTCACGAGCCACCCACTAGCACCTTCGACACAAACGCGATCTCAGCTCCTCGTAGATACCGCGGGTGACTCGAGATACCACACACCCTGGCCTGGCACGATTTCAAAGCTCGATCACTCCACAGTAGAAAGAGAGGTCGTGCCGAAAATGTCGTCGTTGGAACCATCACGTCGACATCTTTCTGAAAACGCATCAATTGAGTTTTGCATCCTCTTCGTCGTGGAGCAGTCGAGCTTTGGAAATCGTGTGGTATCTTGTGTCACCTGCGGCATGCGCATGGTAGACATGCGTACCCACACACCTCCTACGCCGATCCTAAGTCGGGTGTACTCCGGAGTCTTGAGGTGTGCCTGCAAGCTCTTGAGCCCGTTGTGCCCCCCCGCACCCCCCTTTCCCTTGAGCCGGAGCTGGCCAAAGTCTAGCGCTACCTCGTCCACCAGGACTATGGCCGCGTTCATGGGGAGCTTGAAGAAGTCCATCACCTGGGCGACGGCCATGAGGAGGAAGGGGGGGCGGGGCGTACTCTTATCTTTTGCATGCCTTAGCGTTTAGACCATTGATCACGCGCCCTTGAGAGAGAGAGGAGCATTGTCCACACAGGACGGATCATCTTTGGCCAATCGTTCCTTCCTACTTGCCAGCGGTTGCTCAAAAATGATTTCCCTATGAAGCCCACCTATCCTATCGACATCACCAACAGATTTTTCAACTCACTTCCTATGCCCCAGTACAGCTACCGTTTTCGGTGGGGGGGGGGGGGGGGCAGCACGAGGGCGTAAAGGCGACTCGTCTCATAAGCAACCATTGGGAATATTTCGTGCAAGGTGCGACGGCAACGACAACCATGCCACGCTGGCACCGCAAAAGTGTACACGCCAAATGCAGAAAGTCGTACATCGTACATACATACGTCTTCTTCGAAAAGAAAAGGTGTACGCGAAGAGGTTGGTGCAAGGCACGTTCGGACAGCAATTGACCTGTTTCTGCGGAGAAAAGAAGAGCAACTGTCTGTCTGAACAATGAAGAGGCCCTCGCGTTCTTCCAACAAAGCAACACGTTAAACAAACCCAAACACGTTTCAGGAGTACCCGGTGATCGTTGAGGTAGGACGGCGGAACAACTTCCAACAAAAGCGTCGTAAACCATGACACATAGTATCGTGCGTCTTCTTGCGCTCCCGTCCCCTTTCACCTTTCGGGCAGACATCCCGCTGTTGTTCATGTACGTGATGGGTCGCAGGATCCCCACGGACTTGTCGTTCACTCTCACCGAGCAATACTCGCCCTGAACGCGTCCGAGAAAGCATGCAGTCGAGCCCGGCGCCAAAAGGATACGGCGGGTCACCTCAAAGAAGAGGGGTGGTTTGGACGACAGTTCCTCGGGCAAGATGCAAGCAACGGGATGGGTGCCAACACGATGCCAGAGAGTACCGCTGGCCCTCCGGTCAATCTGGCAGTACAGCATTTGAGGTTCTGCTGGTCTAAGTCGGCGCAGAGGACGACGTCCGAGAAATAGCCAAGGAAGGAAACTCGATATCCAGGGTCGTCCAGCAATGGCAGTGCTATATATGTAGATACCAGTATTCGATTTTGGCTTGGTCTTGGAGAACTATTACATCGCGCCTTTGTAGGGCAGGGTGTCTAGCAATGCGGGTGTCCGGCTCAAGCATTCTGCGGCTCGATTGCAAAATGAACCCATCAGCAGGTGCCACACACACGATACGTTCGTCCTTGTCGTTTGTGGCGCGGCAAAGCGGTACAATACGGCCGCACCCTTTAGTGTGGTCAGCCAGGCTCGCGTGACCCCATCACAGACGATGGACCATCCAGCCCAGCGAGAGGGCGTGCAAACCTACGCTTGCTTGTGACTCCCTTGGCAAAAAAGTTGGAGTACCATTTACCGTGAGCACAACACTGCTGTATTTCAGCAAACTCTATCGGGATCGCTCTACAGTAGCAGGCAAAGTGACGGCAGGCACCCGAATGGGTGTGGGATTGGGTCGCCTGTCATACACCCAGCAGTGCGCATGTTAGTCTCGTCTCCGCCGGAAAGGCAAAGGATATTCGGAAAACAACGCGAGACCATTCACCTGAAACGCGGTCTTGATCTTGAGCGTGCCCCCATGCCGCCTCGCCAGCTCCTCGGCCACCAGGAACCCGGCATTGTGCCTGGTCATCTTGTACTTGTCGCCCGGGTTACCGAGACCCACCACCAGCAGGTTGTCCCCCCGCGGGGGCGCCTTCGGCTGCGGCCGTCGCTGCTGTTTTGGCCGCCGGTGCTGCTGCTCCTGCTGCTGCTGCTGCTGCTGCTGTCCGGCAGGCTTGTTTCCGAACCCTCGGCCCTCGCCGGTAGCTCCCGCTTGAGGTGGGTTCTGGTCAGCCTTGGGCGCAGGAGCGGTTGTGTCCCCGGTGGCAGGCGAAGCGGCCAGACTGGAAGACGCGGCGGAATCGAAGAGGTGGGGGACTCGGGGTCTCATCGAGGAGAGCAGCGGGTTGCTGCTGCCGCCGGAAGAGCGCGGGGCCTTGCTGCACACTCGTCGTGATGAAGTGGTGGTGGTTGCGACCTGCTGCTTTCCCATAATGATGGCGTTCGCCAGTCTTGCCGTTGTTGACGTGCGTGCCGTCGATGCTATGCTGGTCAGCAGGAACGCTTGCGCAGACGGTGGGGGGCGCACAAGGCAGGCCGACGACATCAACGACAAGAGCGAGTTGCGCCAGAACCGCCGCGCATGCATCAGCATGATCCCTCTACTGCTGCTTTCCCGACTGCTGCTGCTGTGAGCCGCCGACACGACTGCTATGCAAGCAGTATGGCAGTATGGTTGCGTGCCAGCAGGTACAAGTTACTGGGGGCTCGTAAACAGGGCTTTTGGACGGGTGACACCCACGAACGCGCGGAGCCCCTTTATCTAAAAATGCTGGGTCGTGCTGAACTCGGCCTGCACTTTGCACGAACCACCAGCACCGAGCGTAGCAAGATATCCGAGACAGCAGGTGAGAGCATCCTTGCATATTCGTGTAGCCGAGCCTGGCAATCTGTACGTTTTCTGCGCTCGGTCTTTGCTGCTCAACAAATGGAATTGAGACACAACACACCGAGGAAGAGTTGGCTTTCAGCAGTACGCAGCAGCACGCCAGATCCATCCTCTTGCAACCAACCGCTGATATGTATGTATCCAGGCTCTCTCTTCTGCCCTTCTCGATACGACCTTGCGGTTGTTCCCGGTCAAAAGTAGAGCCCGACGCGCTGGTAGCGTGCTACTCCGGCAGATGTTTCGACGTTGGGGTGGCGCCTCTCGTTTGTCCCCTTTTGTTTATGTCGTCATCTTCCTTCCCAACAGCTCTCTCATATCATATGCGTCCATAGGACCTGTGTGTCGGCATTCCATCCATCCTAGACATAGATGCAACGGGCCAACGGTCATGTCGCGTTTTGTCTCTAGGAGTGCTTGCTGCTTGCTGTGTTGTACGTACATATAGCGGCTATTTCTACCCGACTAAGAGCTGTCTCTGAGGAGCAACGTTCGCGGTGATACCCAACGAGGGTGTCGAAGACATAAAAAAATGTCTACATGTAGTGTACGCATACTGCTTGTAACGGGGCTTGAGCTGTAGACAGTTACTTTCAAATTTCCCCAGTCTACAAGTACAGCCGTTGTTTGTTTGTCCGCGTTATGTTCGCAACTCGTGTTCGCGGAACCATAAATCTGAAACCAAGACACCTTACCTTTGGATGTCAGTGCCGACAAACATGCGTCTTGCCGTGGAGAGGTAAACTGCTGCAGGTATCCATCCGCCCGAAGGAACAAACACTGGGGAGGACAACGGGGAGAACCCGATCCTGTTGTACAACAGAAGTAATTCCTTCCCACCGCTGCTGCAGCCCGCCCTGGACAAAACAACCTGTTCCCGGTAGCAAAGAACGTCAGCACGAAGCAATTTTGTTGTGGCTGCTGCGCATCACCACCCACCCACCCCATCTTTCGTTTCATCCAATGGCTGTGCCATGGCTCTCATGGTTGCTGGCACAACAGCAGTCTATACCTAAACATCATGCCTGCATTGATGAGTATTTGTTCGTAGAACCAAGCAGGTAGATAAACCGCTGCTGTGCGCTTTCTGGTCCCTGCCTCCCGGTTCCAGCGCGGAGCGACCAGCTTAGCCCAAGCGCTCGAACGAGATGAATTCGGAGCTTCGTTTCGTGTTTGAAAGAACAAGAAAGAAGAATGCGTGCCAATCATTCAGTCTCTTACGAATACGCCGCTGCATGATTCTTCCAGCGAGCACATCATGCGGAATGCTATGTATGCAAGTGGTCATGCATGCGTATTGTGATCAATCATCGCCAGACACAATGGGCCAAAGACGCCACAGATGTTGCTGGATACTCTAGTATGGAATATGTACATAGTACATTACGCTCGAGAAATCCTTGGCAAGCAGCGAGTTATAAGTGGGGTGTGCAAGCGTAATGGACAGGGAAAGAGTCGGTGCCGCCGGGAGTAGACTATGTGGGGGTGTGGGTGTGAACAAGTTTTTTCGTTTTTTGTCTGCTAGTAGACGTAAGTCATTTTTTTTTTTCCCCCGACAAGGTGTCCATCCCCTCCTTGACCTACCCTCTACGATAGCTTGGCTTGGGAGTCCCGGTGGTAGCTCAATCGAGCATGTTGCATGGCATTTGCAGCGTCGACGCGCGCCTTGGCGCACTGCTGCTACGCGCGTAGCTTCAGGGCTGATCCATTTTTGTCGTAAGCGAAGGGCCGACTGTCGAAACTAACGAACTTTGTTCTTCCGCATCGAACAGCGAATTACCAACCCTATGCATACATATGCGTACTATAATACGAAAACGTTATATTCTAGTGTGTAGACAGCTTGTAGCGTTTTTCACTCTCTATTTTTCCCCGTTTTACGTGCGAGAGCACTGGCTGTTTGTGTGGGATATTTCCAGGGTACACCTCGGTACTAGTTTTTTAGGCGGATCCAGGCGGGGCGGTACGTCAATGTGGCGGTACTTTTTTGGCGGTTGGCGGTATTTCGTTTTCCGGCGGTACCGCCTTTGGCGGTTCCCGGTACTGCCAATAATGGCGGTACTTTTTTGGCGGTACGTCAATATGGCGTTTTTTTTTAGGCGGTTCCCGGTACTGCCAAATACGGCGGTATTTTTCTGACGGTACTGAAATATGGCGGTACCGCCTTCGGCGGTTCCCGGTACTGCCAAATATGGCGGTTTTTTGGTGGCGGTACTGAAATATGGCAAATTGACTGGCCGCGGCCCGCATCTACCATGGTCCGAGACTCGCTTGAGGATTGCAGCTCTAGTTCCCTCGTAGCCACCGATTCCACATCCACAGAATCGCTCCCGTCCACAGAATCACCGGCAGCACGCGCCACCGACAAAGCAGCAGACCCATCTCCTACACAACTAGTAGCACCGGGATTCCCCTCTAACGCGCTCATTGCTCTGCTGGGCGCTGGGGCAACTGCTGCGTGTGTGATGTGTGTGTTCGAACCAGCGCTTTAAATAGGTGTTGCGGAGTTGCGGAAGCGCAACAATTGGATGGATATTGCGGCTTGCCGTTACGAAAAATTTTAGCCCGCAACACGTTCGTTCGCCGTAGGCGAAATATTTTTTTGGGGGGGGTCCATTTTTTTGGGGCCCTTTTTCTCGCCATTATTAAATAACAACACTATTTTTGACGTAATTTCCTTTCAAAACCAAGTAAATATCAAAAAAAAATCGCCTCCGGCAACACGCCTGCGGCGTATTGTTGCGCGGCTCCGCAACAGCCGCTTCGCCTCTATTTAAAGCGCTGGTTCGAACAGCTGACGATCGGCGACAGATGAAAGAGGTTCCGCCGAAAGGAACAAGGCAGTATGACGAAGAGAACAAGAACAAAGAATAAATGTGAACAAAGACGCACGCCAGTTGGACTCGAACCTCTGTTCTGCGCGAGACATGGCGTTGGAGTTAGTGCCCTATGCTACTTTAGAGGGCAAAACTGTAGTATGGCGGTACGATTTTGGCGGTACTGCTGTACGGCGGTATTTTTTCGGCGGTACTGCAATATGGCGGTTCTCTTTTGGCGGTTTCCGGTACTTCGTGTTTTGGCGGTACCATTTTGGCGGTACTGCAGTACGGCGGTACTTTTTCGGCGGTACTGCAATATGGCGGTTCTTTTTAGGCGGTTCCCGGTACTTCGTTTTTTGGCGGCACTTTTTCGGCGGTACTGCAATGTGGCGGTACTTTTTAGGCGGTCGGCGGTTTTTCGTTTTTCGGCGGTACCGCCTTCGGCGGTTCCCGGTACCACCGAATGTGGCGGTAATTCCCGCCAGTACCGGGACCGCCTACCACGGCGGGAAAAAAACGGCGGGAATTTTACCGAGGTGTACCCTGGATATTTCGATACATTTCGACTATTGCCTCGATTGTTTTATTTTGTCTGAGACGGACTCTTTCCAGGGAGTCGTTTTTCCGTTTTTGAGCGGCCTGCTGTAGGATTAAGGATTTGTCTGGTGTGTATTTGTGCACATTTTTGTTCGTACCGTACGCCTTTTCCTGCTGCCTTTTCCTCTGGCGATACATAACAAGAACAGCTGACTTGTTCGATTCTGTCACGTGCAGGCATACGAATGTATACCGCATAACTCATGGTTGATGATACCAGGTAGTTCATCATGGATGACTGTTTCCCTCGCCGTGTGCATCCGGCACCACTATTCTATGTGGCGAGGCGGAAAGCTCTGTCGTGCTCATCATTTCGGTGAACGGACCTTGGCTCAGTGTAGTGCAATCCGCGGGAGGGACACCTACCGAGTTTTCTATTTGTGGTATGTTGTCTTCGCAGTTATGATCGTTCCTGTCTCTTCTGATCATTTAGCTCACACAAGCTTGGTGTTTGAGCGGACCTGCCCATACTTATGCCTTATGCCCGGTGTGTGCTCTCTGAAAATAACATGCCGCTGTCGAACAGCAAAAGTTAGGAAATAACTATTCTTAAAAGTTGAAAAAGACCGTACACCCCGTTCGAGACAAATGTCCGCAGAGTTTTGTGCAGCATGGCTTTTGCAATGACCCGTGCTGTGTCAACCGTTTCCCACACTGCCGTGTCATCGTCAACGTCTGACCATATCTCTTTGAGACAGGCACATCCCTGCGCACGACGCGAGGACCGGAGGACGGTGGAGGCCAGTACGGGGGAGGGGGGGAGGGGTCACCATCGCTAGAAGACCGCGGGCCCCCCGTCGGCGTCGTTCGTTGAGGCTCGTACACGAGAGCGAGAGAGAGATAGATAGCCTTTCCTGCGTTAGACGCAACACAGGTTTTTCCTTCGTTAGGGGCAACACAGGCCGAATTCGGACCACGAGCCACAGCGCACACGTTCTGCCCCCCTTACGAAGGACGAAGGCATATACTATCTGTCACCCATTTTTTCCCGCACTACCACGGACTCCGGCCCGGGGGGGGGGCAGGGGGGGATATGGTTGTTCACGGGAAACCCGCGAGACGGAGGCGCAGAGTGTGGCAGGCGGCGATGCTTACGGCGTCAGTGTGGGCTGGCCTTGCGCCTGAACCGGCGGCGACGGCGACGGCGGCTGGGCTAGGAGGGGGGCGTGGAAAGGGGTACCACAAGGGAAGAGCGATCGATGCGTTCGCCAGGGGACGGGAGATAATGAGAGGCTCGGAGGGAGCCGGACGAGCACCGGCAGGAGTAGGGGCGGGACGCGAAGCAGCAGCGCCGCCAGAGGCCAGAGTTGTTGGTGGTGCTGGGGATGGAGGCGAGGGCCGGATGTTGAGAAGGAGGCGGCAGGCCTCGGAGAGGGGGGATGTCGGCCGAGCCGACCTCTCGGGGCAAGCGGAACGGGGAGAGCCGTCTCTGTGGGAGCGGCAAGAGCGAGGAGGACATGCCGCCGGCACCCGCCTCCCCCCATCGGAGGGATCGACGGCTCTTGCCGACGATGCAGCAAGGCGCCGGGGTGACAGCAGGGTTGAGGGTCGGCATCCCGCGCCACCAACGAACCTTGGGTTGTTGCGAACCGGAGGGGCGGCGGCAACGTTCGAGGTAAGCGGGGCTCCGCCGTATGCCGGGCCGTGGTGGCAGACCGGGGGGGGTCTACGATTTGGGCTCCGTAAGGTCTCGAAGGGAGGTGGTAGTAGTAGCAGCACGGCCGATGGAGAGGGCCAGGAGAGGCTGCCTTTCGCGAGAGATTAATGTTCATGAGGAACTAGAACAGTGAGGGGGTACGCAGACCCTATCCCTAACCCTAATCCTAACCCCCCCCCCCCCCCCCCACGTGCATGCTTTTATCCAACATGTGTGCCTTATCGGAATTCCCTGCGAAGGTTACTGAGGGGCCGGGCCGGGAGGGGTTGACCCGCCGGAGAACCCAGAGCCGAAAAGATGAGGGTTCGGGCGATGCTGAAGAGTGGCCGGAAGAGGAAGAGGAAGACGGCGACGAGAACGACGACAGCTTCGGGTCATCCGGGCTGCTGGCGCTCCTGGGCTGTTTCGGCCTGTTTTTTTGCGTCATGGAAGGTGTGCTTTGGGGGGGGGGGGGTACGACGTTGCTCCCTGCAGGCACGCCACTGGGGGGGTGTGCGGGGTGATTTGGTGGGGTGAGTCGATGCGTACCTCTGCTATTTATTTGTCCTCCCATGCATCATGTGTAGTAGGGTGGGTGTTGTCGTGGTGTCTGTTTGAGTGGGCGTGATTAGTTGTGTGGGGCGGCAGCGGAAATACATCAATGTCTGATCGCCTGGCTTCGAACGTCTTCGCATGGGCTAGAGCTGTGCGAGGGTTGCCCAAGCGTCAACATACAACGCACCTTTCTCGCTTCTCTAGGGACAAGCTGGTGGGTCCGCTGGTACGAAAGGGGCCCAAGGATGAACACGCAACTGTTCTCGTTCCTGTCAGAGGACTTGGTGGATCCTTGTACCCTATCACAAAAGCGGCCCAAGCGTATTCATGATATCTCAGGCGAGCTGGTGGATCAATTTACGTTGTTGCCGAACCATCCAGCCGCTACATCGTGAGGTCATCGCCAACTGACTTCCCCTCCTCGATCTTGGATGCGTGCACCGCTCCGCGCCTCGTTTCCTCCTCCTGTGTTATTCATTTGATGACGTCATTCGTTGGTCCAGTGGCGAAGTGCTACTTCCTCTTCGAGTGTCGGCGCCGGCAGCGGTGGCGCCAACGGAGGGGAGCGACAGGGGATACCCGCCAGGTAAGGGGAAAAAAACGAAAAAGAGGCAAACGGGCACTGACTTGAGCACGAGACCATAATGCCGATGGTGTCGTGAGAGACGCGTAGCAAGGGCGCGCAAACGGCATCTTCCCGTTTGAGTTTAGGCCTCCTACTCCAATTTGTTGGGGGCTAGGCTAGAGATGTCGGCCTAGGTGATTCCGGCCATTACCTCTCCTTTCCGGCAACTTTGGCCGCCCTAACCCACATAGTTGAGGTAGTGTTGTTCGTTGTCCTATGGTGAGAAAAAAAAAAATGGCACAGCAGTATGCATCAAACTGCCGCTTTGTTCTGTCCAACGTGATACCGTCTTCGGCATCTTCGCAAACGGCTTGCATTCATGTCTGATCTCCCACCCTCTCCCCCCTCCGCTGCTACTGCCCCGCCTCCTCCCTTGACATGTCGTCCAATGGCGAAACCACTTCAACTCCTCCGCCGTGGTCCAGATGCCCATCGCCTCTAGCCGAGTGGTCGCCCCGGAGCCCCCAGACGACGGAATGAAGGATGAGTGGGTGGAGGTGGTCGTGGACGGCGTCTGGATGAGGTGAGAGTCACGCTGTTGGGGTTGGTGGGCTCAGGCGGGTGTCGGTCGGTGTGTTTCGTTTCCCACCACGCGGAAGTGATTTCTCCCCTGCCACATGTTTTTGTTTGGTGTGTTGTGTTGTGAGTGCTTGCCTTGAAGAATGCTGTCTCTGATTGCGGAATGAAGGTTGGAAGAAATCCACTCCTCCCTTCCCTCCGTTTGCCATCCCAAAAATACGGACATCTTTGGCTCCAACATCACAAGGCACCGCCCGCACGGCAGCAGTCCTTGACGCATGCAGAAATCGATCTGGCGTGAGCCCCCCCCCCCCCCCTCTATCCTGCTCTCTCCCAATGCGTGTACGTGTGCCCCCTGCCTCGCCGACCCGCCGTCTCTACCATTCGTCCTTTCCTGATTGGCTGTGTGTTTTTCGGTGTTTCGCCACATTGTTGTGTGCCACACGTTTCAGCGGCGACGTGCCGGGAGGTGAGGGCTTGCCGTCGGCTACCGGCTACGCCGTCGCGGGAGCGTCTCACGCTCTCCATGACGCGGTGAGTCTTTCCTGGCGCTCGGTACTTCGTGGGGCGGGGGGGGGGGGGCGTGCTCTCATGTTTGGCATGCCTTAGCGGTAAACCCTTGACCACGCATCCTCGAGACGATGGAGCACTGTTCCCACTGGACCGACCGCTGATCGATGACAAATCGTTCCTTCTTTCAGGCGTGGGGAGGGGGTTCCGTGGATGATGATGGTAAAGGGGGGTTGGCGGTGCTCTTGCCTGTGGGTGCCGAGGGGCGAGGTCTGCGTTGCACACGTTACGTACACACTGTGTTACGTGCTTGTGTTGGCACACATGTTTTTGTTCAGCTTGACCGTCGCAATTGGTGTCGTAGCCCCTCGCGTCTACGCTGCCGCCGGGACGTGTGACGTTGGTCGGTCACCACCGAGCAGGCGTTCCGCCGTGTCAAATAGGACAGGAGCTACTAAATACATAGGTCACGTGGTTGTGAGACATGCGTGTGTGGGTTCGTATTGGATGATCTGCGTGCGAACAGGAGCACAACGCTGTTAAGATGTTTTCGTTCTACGTTCGGCGAAGAACGGGTGAGCTAGGCCCCTAATATACCTAACACGTATGCATACCTTCCTCTGCCCCTGAACACCAGCTCGCCTGGGAAGTTCCGTGATTTACAATGTATGCTCGGTTCGAGTGTCTTCTGTAGGGCACCTTTATACTGAGGGCAACTGTTGTAAATAGGTGGTATGCCGGGCTATTTCCTGCTCGTTGGCTCGGAGATCCTGCAGCGATGATTAACTACCCTCGGTAATTGTCTGGACATCCTTGTTGCGGATGGTGCATTGCCCGAAGACGGAACGCTATATACCCCCCCCACGCACACCCGCGTCCTTTATCCCCCGTCACACACATCCTCTAAGCACACCTCTAACGCCCCGCTTGTTTCGCCCCGTCTCGTGTGCCACCCGTCAGATCGAGCACGCTCGTCGACTCTCGCCAGGCACAGGTTACCGCGCCGTGTTCGCCCCGCCGGCAGCGCCGCCGCCGCTTCCGCAGCCGCAGCCACAAGCGGAGATGTCGGAGATGTCACGGGACGACGTTCCGCCGCACCGCTCTCCCCCGGTTTCCGCCGCGCCCTTTGCCGACATGACGGATTCAACTCAACGGTAACCGGGCGTGAGAAACAGATCGATTGCATGTGGAAAGGAGGCGTTGTGGGAAGGCGTGTTCTATTGGCGTGTGGTAGCGAGCGTGTGGTAGCGAGCGGTGTGCGGTCTCTTTTCGAGCGGTGGGCTTTTGGACAATGTGGGGCGGAAGGCAGAGCAAGGTTGGCCTCTGGCATTTCCTTAGCTTGCGCAAACCTCCACTAGTGTGCATGAGAGTAAGGCACGTGTACTGTACATTTGTTTTCTCTCTCTCTCTAGGGACTGGGGAAATAATTCAATGTTGAAATTCATGCTTTAGAGGCCGTCCGTGTGCTGGCGTTCGCTGGCGTTTGCGTGCTGCCTCTCATTACTTGTTGTTGTTTTTTACGCCGGTGTTTTTTGCGATATTTTTGGTGCGGTTGTTTTTGGTGCGGTTGTTTTTTTCTTTCGTCCACGCTTCGGCAGAGCTTGTTCGCTCACCTATTTACTTGTACTAGCCTTGCCGTTGACTCGATTGTTCTTCTTGCTGCCGCATTTTTTTGGTGCCTGGCCATACTTGGTGTTGGTTGGTTCTACTTCAGCGGGGTTTCTTCGTGGAACATCGTTGGCCTTCGTTTGGCTATCACGACCACAGCTGAATGATTACCTTTTTGTTTTGGTCCCCTGGACTATGGAGTCTGGGATCTACTTTGTGTTTCTTGTTGTACGCTTTGTCTCCGGCGCTGTCTCTTGAAGCTTTCATTTTCGTTGACGGCGTTTTGAGCGTTTCCCATGTGAGCGCCCACCCCGTCGCGTGCGCCGGGAACGAGTCCCTTCGTTGATCAATCAATCACTGCCCGGCAGGTCTGGTTGAGCAACGAGTTGTTTTTATTTAGTCAGGGCGTGCTACCGACAGTGGTGTGTCCGAGTTCTGCTTTTATGTGTTTCGTAGATGCGGCAGAAGCGTTGACTTCAGTGCGGTGCTGTCAGGATGATGATGCCTTGCTAGGCCAGAGCGCCCCCCTTGTGGCTACCCTAGGCGGTGACGGTTGCTGCGGCAAGGGAGGGAGGGAGGTTTTCTACGTCGCCACTTGCATGAGAAACTCCTACCGGGCCCAAACTGTTAGTGCCGCATGCTGATAGGAGGGGGGGAAGGGCGCTCTGTAATCCACCCAGAACATGAAGGTTAATGGGTACTTTCCTAAATCAGCGCCCGTGTTTGGGTTGATGCTCATTCTTGTTCCGCCCGCTGCGCATGCTTCATTTAGTCTTGATCGAGAGTCTACTTGGCCCGAATTGCTGATCGATACTGGTATTTACTGGTGTTGCGGATGTTTGCTTTGCCGTTCATCTGAGGGGACTGCCGCTGCGGATATATGTATGTGCGACGACGGTTTCTCTTCATGGTGAAGCTGTCGTGCTCAGGACGACAGCCCGTAGTGCTCTTGCTTTGTGCGTACGGCGGTGATGGGGGTTTCGGCTCTCTTCGACCCGCCTGGTTCCGCTGGGTAAGATGAGAAGGCCATGTGCTGTGTTGGCACATGGGCGAGCGTGTCAGCCGAGACGGGATATCGATGTCCGACAACGAAAGCGGAACTGCTGTAGCTGGATGCAGCACCACCGCGCAAGACCGTCTTTCTTGGCCCGAGGCGGCTCGTTTATTTATTTTCTGTGGGAGGGAAAACCCACAGCAACTGTTTGTAGTGTAGCTTTTATTGGCTGAGCACCTACCTGCTCATACGGCCAAGTCTTTAAATAAAGTGTCTCTATTTTGATGCTTGTTTTTTCGACTGCCAGGATGTCTTGCCTTGTGCAACTTTGCTTTTTTTTTGTTCTTGCTTTGTTGTTGCTTCTTCTGGGAGTGGTGACGTGACGTGTGCGTGACTTGCTGTGTTTCTAAGCGGGTGGTCCTTGCGCGTGCAGGCAGCCGTAGCCCTCGTTGGTACCAGCGGGGCTCTTCGGCAATAGTGTGTAGCGTAAGTGTGTGCATGCTTTATTTAGAGTTCGACCACGCTTTGTTTATTGTTGCCGCTGCTGCTGCTCCTGCTGCTGCTGCTGCTGCTCAAGCGTTTTTCTGTGTGTTGTCGTCCGCAGATAATTGCGTTACGATTTCCTCGACCCGATTGTTAGGCAGCTGGCACTTACTTCATTGTGCAGTCAGCCCTCTGTGCGACCACTAATTGCAGATATTTCATGGTGCCGCTTATGGAGGTTGGTTTTCTGTTAATGGTGTTTTTTGTATTGTCTTGCCCCTCCAGCAGGAGGGGATTGTTTTCACCGTTTTGTATTGTACCACATTTTTTCGCGCAGAGGGATCGGCGGTGTGGTTTGAGGGAAGCGGCAAGGGAAAGGGGGGTGCCCCCGTCGTGTACATGCATGTATTTGGAGCAATGCGGGAACTAACAAAAAAAAAAATAGGAGTTCGTCGCGCCCGACAATAAATGTGTTAGTTGGTTTCCACACACGTTGTCCTCTTTGTTCGCACCGAGACGTGTGTGTATCGACAGATGTAATTTTTCTGGTGGGATGTTTTCGGTTTTCTATTTGATTTTTCGTGTTGTGCGATAGGCCCTTTTTTGGGGAGGGGGGGGGGTTCGGCCTGCTGTGAGAAAACGGAAGTCATCCGCGTCAGTTGGACCGGTGCGGATGTTGCAGCAGAGACCAGAACGGTGCATAATGTGGAAGAGTATTCAACAACAACATCGTGGGCGTCGGTCTGCACCACCTACACCCACCTTCATGCTTTGCAAGAAGAAAGCTAGTAAGAGGCAGAGCACGAAGAACGGTCGGGGGGTGTACTACACTGCTGCTGTATCCTCCGAGTTTTCAATCAAGTTGGGCACGCGCGCAGAGCTTCTCCATTCGAATAGATGGTGAACCACCACCATCGCCGCTGCGGGGAAGATGTGAAATTGCTCGTTTATTAGTCGCAGTTTTATCTTGATTAATGTACACGGCTTAAAGGTGCATTAATGTGCTTTTATACTACACACATAATAATACTTGTCGTTTGCGGCATCCATTCATACATGTACCCACACGTATTTGATAGGTTGCCGCTCTCCCTTTCCTCGCCGTTTCCCACCGTTTTTCAGGCATTCGCACGTACGTCCAGACAAGTTATCTATGAGCAAGCGCGATAATGATGACGATCGACCGTTCGTTGCCTTCGGCCCTTGGGTTTGGTGTATTTTCTTCTTGGTGATGAACAATCAATCGTCAAGCTGGGAGTTGAGGTGAATGTCAGTAACGCTTGCAGACTGGTGGAGGACGAGCCAGCTGCCAACAAGAAAATATATACTCCAAGTGTTCGTATGAAAGTGGCGTTGCTTGTTGAATCGGAGCTGAAAGTTGCTGTGTGCTGATTTTCTTAACTAGTCGGTTGAGCGATGGCAAGCACACCAGTCAACGACAAAAGAGAGTAACAGCTTTCTCTCTCTGTGGTACACAATGTGCTCGCTTTTTTCTCCTGCATGGACACCCGAATAATGGCGGCGTTCGTGTGGATGGTCAACCAAGAACGGGACACAGCAGACTCTATGAACGATGCTTACAACTCATGATGAACACAAGAGCATGTGAGACATCATAATCACCAGTCACAGGGCAGTAGTAGTACAGGCAGATAATGCGCGCAAAGATCAGGTCATGCTGTCAGTTCCTGCGGCGGAAACGATCCGGGGGCTCCGTGATTTGTACCCCCTCCCGATGGGGGGGGGAAAACACACAGCACCAAACCTCTTATTTTTTTTTT
Organism: Ectocarpus siliculosus; assembly: GCA_000310025.1. Lineage (NCBI taxonomy): Eukaryota > Phaeophyceae > Ectocarpales > Ectocarpaceae > Ectocarpus > Ectocarpus siliculosus. The sequence goes on from FN649003.1 coordinate 368,476, forward strand.
TCGTAGCTGGTGTGTGGCCCGTCCCCGCTCTCCATCTCTGGGATCTCTCCGGGTGTGGCTATCTCTCGAGCATCATGGTGAGCCTATTGATGCTGTAGCGTCATCCTGTGCAGGGGAAGAAGTTTCGTGCTACGTGTGAACCTGCGCGTGTGCGTGGTTGCCTGGTTGTGAACCTTGTGTTTTTTGCGGCCCAGCCTGAGCCACGCTTTTTGTCGCGCCTACCTCGAAATTCAAGGGTCTGGGCGACCTTCAGAGCCGAGTCTCTCGTACGCTGCGTTGCCAAGACATGGCTATCCTTGGTCTGCGTTCCCTGTGAGCTGTCAGTTGGCGGTCAGGTCAACGTGCTAGTAGGATGAGGTGTGCAAATCGTTTGAGACGTGTGTTGCTTGCTGTGTATCGATGCGGCGGCTTCGCAGAGGATCAGAGAGCGAGAGACTGCTGCGGGGCTGCAAAAAGCTCCCTGATGAACACAGGGCCATGAGGTCATTGCATGCCGCACGATGGCACACCAGTGCTGTGGTTCACCCATTGTGCTTCACGCTTTTTCATCTTGGGTTGGGTTCAATCTTTTTTGTATGGTGGGACCGGTTACCAGCTGTTCGATTGCTGTTCAAGCTTGCTGGTGCTGGTGTACTTTGACGAGACTGCCTTTGTCGCTTTCACAACGAGCTGTGTTGGTGGTGTACGTACATGTCTGCTGAATGAGCCTGCCCCACCTCATACTCCCGACTGATACAGTTCGTAACCAGCCGAGACCGACAGTTGTGCTCCTGTTGTCGGCATGTCTAGCAAGACTCGAGTAAGTTTAACTCGCCACCCTTCACAAACACAGAGAACTGTAGCAATTGGACTGAAGATACCACCCCCTAGCGCCTGGCGCTGGTTTGCTATCACTTCTACGTATAAGTAGTTCCAAGTTCGGGGAGGAGAGTTTAACCCACCGAAGGAATCCCGGGGAGGTTGGCCACCCTCTCAGATGTTTTCCCGACACTGCAGCCTGTGCGTCAGCCCCTTCCCCTGTTGTTTAGAGTCGGGCCTTGTCAATGGTGATCGCGTGACACAGAACGTTCGTACTGAAATATATAGTTGCGTACAACACCGCACCCTATTTTTGGACCGACGATTGCCCTGCAGCAGAACAGTAACAGCAGTGCCTAAAATGGTGCGTTGGAACCGTATCGTCGAGAGCTCTCCGAAAACGTTGAAAATCGTCCTGGGAGGTGATAGATGCGTCCAAGTGTTGCAGCGTGCGGTGTTGTCGGTCGATCTGGCGGTTTCGGCGAGGCAACGCTTTCTCGGGGGTCCACAACACAGCAACGTGTTCACTGGCTGGGCTGTACGTGGTAGGGCAAGAACGAACATTACACACAAACTTGTTCGTCCTGGCTAGCAGGCGTGCGCATCTCCATCAATTCCCGCCCGCCCCCCGCGTTTCGTGGACGACAACGACGAAATGTACCATTACTTCTGCGGTGCCTGCCCGATAGGGGACCCCTTTTTGCGAGGAAATATTAGTCTACGAAATAGAGAGGGTGTTTTCTTAACCCTAACCTCCATCCCAACCCCTTGCTCCCGACTAAAACCAAGTTTGCTAGCCTCGCGTAGGCTACTGGCCCGTCGTTACCGTTCGGCCCGGAATGCCCAAGTAATTTTTTCGTTTTGTTGTCCCCGCTTGCGTCGTCGGCAGCCTTCTCACAAGACCTTCCGCACCAAGGTCACCTTGGGCAAGAAGATGAAGCAGAACAGGCCCATCCCCCAGTGGATCCGTCTCCGCACGGACAACACCATCCGGTGAGTTTACCATGAATTGACAACAAGCTCGATAGACTTCTTTTGTCTATGGGGAAAAGGTAGGCCTTTGGGGGCTTTGGTGTTGCGAAGAGGAGAATGCAGAGCTTTGCTCAGCGGGACATTGCGATGATGGCATGAGCCTCACCATCGAATGATTATTTGCTGGTTCGCTGTTGTTTATCCTGCTAACTCGCCGCCAGATGTAGCCACATGACGACAGACTAGTGACGCCTACAGGGGGGATAGTCGCGGGTGGATGGGTGATGACTAACGCGTCTTCCAACACGCAACGTGAAACGTGGCTTGTCAAAGCGACCCTGCGTGTAACACTCCGATGCTTGTACCGTTTCACCCGACCGTCCTCCGGCTCAATGCTGTCACTGTTGCTGTTGTTGCTGTCACTACATTTGAGCTTTTGTAACATCTCTCAAGCACCTCCCCTTACCCCATACCATTCAAAGCAAAGAAGGCACGAAAAACACAATCGTAGAATCGGAAAGGATGAGGCCGGTTGTGGCCGTCTCTCCTATGCGTCATGGCTCCCATCATTGTTGCTGCAGCTACTTATCCGTGTTTGATGGCGCTCTTGTCTTGTCGACACATGCCCAGTGAGGCACACCCGCGGTGACACTGCCACCCCATACAGAGCTGATGCAAGTCGCGCAGATGTTAACACGTTAAAATGTCGACGGGACAGCGACCGCGGGCATGTCGATGTTCCATTTTTTTTTTTGTGAGAACCGTTGTCGGTTGTGGCCATAGTTTTCTTCCGCTCACGAAGGAACGTCGACGCATCCGAGCCTTGTGCCGAATGTCTTGGTCCGCAGGTCGGTCCTGTCGAAGGCGTTTTGTTTCTGACGCCATTGTCCCCCCGCCGCTTGCGCTCGTCCACGACTCTTGGTGTTCGCTCGTTTCGTTTTCTTTCTCAGCTACAACGCCAAGCGCCGCCACTGGCGCCGCACGAAGCTCGGCCTGTAGAGCGCTTGTTTTTGGCGCCGCATTCGGGAGGAATGGGGGTGGGGAGCGTGACTGGAGCGGGATGCGTTGGCAGATGAATCGATCGACCTACCGCGGAGCACATCGCAGGAGTTATCTGTCTGACGTTGTTGCAACAATGGCGTCCAGTCGGGGTGTCGCATTTTTGCTTTCTGCGCCCTGTGCTACTCCAAGCAGTACACCTGTTGCCAAGCGCACGGTAGCCCGTGTAAGGTAGCAGGTTGCCCTTGAGAGAGATACGTCGGAAGGTGCTAGTGTCTAGGCTCGTTGTTTTTACCCCCCTTCCCCCTGGAGGGGCTGGCTCCCATACGTTCGTTTTCTGAAAGCGAGTTGAGAGGGGCCAACCACCCATGAAGAAAAGGAGATCCTAAAAACCAAGAAGAAAAAAAGCGGACGAGGAATTCCGTTTTTTTTGTTTGGTGCACGGTTTTGCGCCTTGTGTTTGCGTCAAGCGTGGCTGGCGCTTGTGATGGAAGCGAGTGCGGCGTGTGATCGGGTTGCTTCGATGCGAAGACCTGGACTTTTGTGTTTTTTTTTGCCGGACAACGCGAGATGTGCCCCGAGTCTCTTGCTTCTGGGCGAGGGCGCAGAGAAGGCGGTGCACGAGGAACCACAATGCGCACCGTGGCCACCTCTATCGTCGCTGTGGGTGGCATTTTTCCGCACAACCTGCGCGCAAACCCTTGCTAGTTTAGTTGTTGGAGCATACAGCGCACCAAAATGCCCCGGTGACCATTACGATAAACACGTTTTCGTGTTTCGTGCACCTGGCTTTGAAGCCTTGGGGTTGTTCCCGCCTACAGTAAAGCCCACCAAATAGCCCCATGACCTGTACGACGAACTCGTTTTGGCGTTTTTCGTGCACCTAGCATTCTAGACTTGAGATGGTTTCGCCGTGTCATGGCTCAACAGCCCGTGGTCGGTCCTCAGCTACTGCTGTAGGTGTACGTTCTAAGGAAGGCGTGCGCACAAAACATACTCGCTTGCCCTCCCTGGTTCTTTCCCCTCTAAACACCGGACAGCCAGGCAACATTAGCGGCCGATTTATCAGCATGTTGTCCTCCTCAGTCGGAGTCTTGACGTTTACAGGGTCACTCCTGAAACACATGACCACGCTCGATTGTTTGTCCGTTCTCCAAAGCAGTCATTCAACATCGCATCCGCAGACTTCGAGTCATGTCGCCCTCCTCTCAGCCTCTTGACATGGATGATTCTCTGCCCTTTGTGCGAAACGAACATGAACGCGGCTACTGTAGAACCGGAACTCGAGTCTCGTCTCTCGTTGCGTTTTTGGCACGAGTCAGGTGTGAGCAATGTCACCGTCTTGCTACGCATACCACAACCGCACCTTTCGGGCCCCCACCCATGCTCTATCCAACACACCCGGCGCAGCGGCAACACCCTGAACTGAGAAAATAATATTTACCTGTGGATGACCGGCGTCGAGATGACGCGGCCACTACTGCAGTAGACGAAGTACAAATATACAGAGGAGACACGAATTGAGCGGGGCTATCATGTTGATTTCCTGCTCTGGATAAGAAACCCCGCTCTGGATCCTAATCCTCATTCCAAAGCCACCGGCTGAGGCCAAGAGGGGCGGGAATTGTTGCGAGACTACACCTCCATACCACCGTATACAATGAAAGAAGGCTGATTGCCCACCCGGAAGTGGGCGTCCTGACGACGAGGGTACTCTTACGTCTTTTTACTCGGTGCCGACGGAAAAAATACACGAGAAAAAAAACGAAAACGCGTGCCAGCTCAAACCCACTCTACGTTGATACCACGTACGAGTTTTGTGAAACAACGGATTGTACCCTCCGAAAGCGGGTTTGATCTCTCTTTTCCCCCGGCTAACCGAACGGATTCGCCAAACTGTGCTGTGCGGCTTGGCGCTTGGAAGGCGGCACGATGTCGGCTGGAAGCGAAGCAGGCGGCTTGTTGCCCGCCGCGGCTTGGTGGGCCAGGTACCACGCAACGGCAAACTGTTCCAGCAGAATCCACATGTGCGTGGCCCAAGCGACATGAAACGAAGGTCGGACGTGCGATAGAGAAAAAAAAGAAAAACGGATGGGCGGGCGGAGGTGACAAAGGAGAGCGTTAAATAGGTGAAGACCCTGTGTGTTGTTACAAACAAGATGAAGGAGGAACAGGGACAACGGGTAGCAACATACGAGGGGGAAATTTCAAAACTTCTTGCAGCATCGTGTCCATGTGGAACCAGGGCCGGGAGGGTGATTACTGTTTCGCAGAACCTCGTTGAATCCTCGGCACAGTAGTAGTTCGGATTCGTTGGAGGCACTGCATTTTTCACTCCGCGAGAAACAAAACCGTTGAAACCGAGACGTATTCCTCGCTACGGTAGCACTCGAAAGCGGGAAAGCAAAACGAAAAAACCACACGAGTTTGTTGAGAAAGAACCTCCAAAAAACTGTCCTCTAAGCCGTTGTTGCCTCCCAAAAACTCCCCCAAAAACCCTTCGAGACAAAACAGGCTCCCCAGCAGCAAAAACCGCGCTTCTCGGCGCACCTCGTCGCGGTCCAACATCCCGTCCTGGTCGATGTCCGACAGCGCCCACACGGCCCTCAAGTCCTCCTGCCCGGCCCCGGTCCCCGTCCTCAAGGCCACCGCCGCCTGCTCTCCGGTAAGCTTTCCCGCCGCGCTCGGGCCGGCCATGGCCATCTTGAGGTCGGACGCGTCTCGCGACTCCGGGGGTACCGCCCAGCCGTATCCGGTGGAGTCCGGCTTCGGCGGCAGGGGGCCGGCGGACGGAACTCCGACGCCCTTGGTACCCGCGGCGGGGGGCAAAGCCTCGGCGTAGGCGGCGGCGACCGGTACGCCGGTGGTAGCGGTGGTGGCGGCGGGAGTGGCTACGGCGGTGTGCTGGGCGGAGGCGGCGGTGGGGTCGGACGACGTTACGGGCGCTTCGGGCGGGTAGTACATGGCCGTCTCGAGGAAGTCGTACAGGGGCACGCGGAGGGCCGGGGTGTTGGCGGAGGCCGCCGTGCAGAGGGACTGCAGCCAGGCCTGCAGCATTTGTCTGGAGGTGGGGGGTGGTGCGGCGGGGGGGGGGGGAAACAGAGCCACGGCGAGACACCCAAACCCGCCACCGAGGCC
>FN649003.1:374482-404182 GCA_000310025.1 Ectocarpus siliculosus
CCCCCCCCCCCCCCTTTTTTCGGGAGGGGGGGGGGGGGGGGGGGGGGGGGGGGGGGGGGGGTAGTCATCGTTATTATGCCTTAGTGATTAGACGGTTGACCACTCGTCCTTGAGGGGACGGAGCAGGGTAGTGTGCGTACAAGGGCGGCTGCTAGGGTCTTGTGAGGGAGGGTGCTGTACACCCATACTTGTCACGAGCATCTATGACGTTCAATCTGACCACACCATCGCCCCTTACTCGGCCTACGCGGTATCCAGTGGGCTAGGGACGGTGGCTGGGCAAAGAGGGGGAGTCGTATCAAAAAGCGTGTTTATCGTGTAGGGGTATGGCAGGCTCTCCCGTCACCATCAGGGGATGTTGAAGCCTTCTCTATCGCAAGTACAACAGCTGCCAGGTGTTGAGCCTAGAAACACGATGGCGATCAGTGGCCAACCCTGCAAGGGTGCCGGGAGACGCTGCCACGATATACCATTGCTCCCAATATATTGCAGCACCGTTTACTTTTCGTCCCGTCTACTCTGGTACCGCGGTACGGAAAACACAGAGAACCATTCATCGCATGTGGTGCAAGGCGCGCATGACGTCACGTCTTGGTTTGTCGCATGATGGCTAAACCGTTCTCACGAGAAAAATCAAGGCAAGCAGCGCAGGGAGAAAGGTGGGGCACCAAGAACAAAAAAAGGAAGGCGGTCCTGTGTGACCTTCCTCTTGAGTGACCCCGGCTGATACGCCAGACATTAAAAATATCGGTGTTGACGTGTAGACTGGTGCAACAATAAACGGGACGAACACACACACACTCACGATCGATCATGACCACGCTCTCGTTCTTACCGCCGCTCTTCCAAGTCAGCCGGTCCGAGCCCCACGGTCGAGCTCCGGATGCTGCTCTTGGGGGGGAAGGGCGGGGTCGTCGTGCGAATAACCCGCGAAACGCGCTCTCGTAGCTGGTCGAACTGCGAGTAGCGCCTCAGCACACCGTACTTGTAACCGTCGTTCATGGTGATCTGGGCGAGAGAGAGGGCGGAGAAGCAGCAGCAGCCCGGGGTAAGCAGTTGTAACTCGGCGTAGTGTCCGGCGCACATTTTCGAAAGGGGTCCCAAAACACCAGATGACAAAGGCGAATTCTGAAGGGGGGGTGGAGGAAGATGTCAGAGAGGGAGAGGTCTTCGAGCTACTGTGAGCTGCTGGCAAGGTACAGTATCCCGCCGTACGTGCAACAACTCCACTCTATGGAAGCCGCAAGGCGTGCACAGTCACGACGAATTCAGAGGAGGCGTTAACGCTGCTCGACGGGGGGTTCAGAATTCCTGCAAGAAATCGAGAAAACGTCTCGATCTTTCTGTATTGCTTCAGCACAAAATCTCTCAGCATGGACTTGTTGCCGCGACTATTCCAGTACTGGCTTTCAGTCACTAACGGAACGTGTCTTCGTTACCCAAGAACGGTGCGTGACAACCATAGGTACGGTCGCGCTGCCCTGTGCGGAGATTTTCTTTTCTCACAGCTTCAAGCCCTCGTCCTAGATCGCTAACCGCGACCGGCGCCCTACAGCCTGCCTACGGATAACCAACCACTGATTCAGCGTAGCTCCCACCGTACACATCACACCCACCCATGACCGACCGTGGTAGATTTTGATTTCGAGACCTTCGGCATGGAGCTATGTCTCTCTCTCACCTGCACTTCGAAGAGCACCTCTCCCCCCTGTCCCGTGCGGTACGACGCCAAGGCGACCCGCATGATGATAAACGGCGTCTCTGCCGCTCGCACCGCCCTAGGCGGCGCGTGCCCTACTTGCCCTGACTGCGGCTCCTGCACGACGTAGATGTAGCCGGCTGGCGGGGGGGGGTACCTGCGGTGCGGGGGCGGGCCGACTACAGCGGCGATGGCTGCTCCGGTTGCCAAAGCACCCACCAAGCCTGGGAACAAAGGAGGGGGGGGGCGTTGTGTACCGGTGATGCAGTTTGGATAGGGATTAAACCATTGAAGTACGGGCACCACGAGCAGAGGTGATTGCTACAAGCCGCGCGATCCACAAAGTGATGGATACAGCAGCAGCAGCAGCAGCAACAGCAACAGCAGCAGCAGCAGCAGCAACATCAGCAGCAGGGTAGGCGTATGCCTATCTGCACGTATCTCAGAAAATGTCTTCGTTTGCAGGAGGACGGGTGAAATTGCTATTGACTGCGCATGTACTCTGAATCAGGTTACGCGATACAGCAGCACCCGACAAGAAACAAGAAAGAGCCAGTCCGGGTTCTTCAGAATTACTGACACGGGGCCGACAAAATCGGAAAACGCGGTTGCAGCAGCACACCTGACTGCTGTATCTAGATAGATTGAGAGCGAATGAGATTCGCAGGAGAAGGACAATCAACACGCGGACGTGTGGCGAAGGGTGCTCTCAGGAGAAGCGAGAAAAACTCTCGCTCAAAGCCTGCTGGTTCAGACAAAAACGCGACTCTAGGAGGGCTGTCGTACACGCACGCACGATACAAAAAACAATAAACCACAACAGCAGTCACGCACAAGTCTACACCAGTGCACAGACTCATCACGTCACAAGACCAGAGCTTGGCCCTTAGCTTACCAAGAGGCCCCGGGCCTGGACCAAACAAAGGACCACCGAACCTCGGCCCCCATCCGAACCCTCTCCCGAATCCTCTCCCGAATCCTCCGCCGCCTCTAAACCCGCCGCCGCGGCCGAAACCTCCAGGGCCAGGCATTGTGGCTCAAGAAGATGTAGATGCCGGGTTGTTGGTCTTCTTCTACGTGCGCTTGCTTCAACTCCGTGTCCAGCCGCAGTAAACTCTGCAGCAGCAGGTGCTCCTCTCTTGAAGCGCAGCTTTGGTTCTTGTTGAAGTCCGCCGCTCAGTAGGCCGGGGTGTGTGTTGTATTTTGGATCAAAGGAACTGAGGAGGACCAAAGGCAACTGATGACCAACCAGGAGAGAGCGAAGATACTGGGCAAAAGAAGCAGGGCTCGCTGCTTCCGTTTTCTAGCTTGTGGAAGGGCGCGTGTGCTTGGTTTGGCTTGCGTGTTGTTCTAGAGGCGGAACGTGCCGCGGAACTGTGACTAGAAAAATGAGAAATACGAAATACGCGACGGGGGTGACGGGGGCGGAGCGGAGAGATTGATGAGGTTCCCCCGCCGCGGGGGGAGATTAAGTCAACGAAGCTCGTAAAATGCACGGAGGCGTTTCGTAACAAAAAGAGAGGAGGCTGCAAACGCCGCGGGATCCACACATGTCGGCGCGTGCATTGATCGGCACCACTGGGGCTAAGGACAACCGCTGAGGTGGAGGCTGCTGTAGATCGCAGGTGGGCTTCTTTTCAGCAGCAAACGGCAACGTAAACGATTCTTGGTGTACTACACTTGCAACTCTTCAGAGGACTGGTCCGCGGAACGTTGCCTGCTGCAAGTTCTCACTCGTGAGTCGTGTTAAAAAGAAGTGAAAGGTAAACTACGCGGGGTGCAGCAAGCACGTTCTGGACGTTACTTGGGGCACTGGGTAGTCGGCCGTGTTAGGCCGAGAGAGAGAGAGTGAGAGAGAGTTGGAGAGAGAGTGGGAGAACGAAACTTGATTGGAGAGAGACGGTGGTGGTGGTGGAGAGAGAGAGGAAGAAGTGAGCGCAGCACGCACGCAAGCTTCATCGCACCAACCACGCCAAAAGGGTCCCCGTGACTGCACCGATGGTACCCTGCAACACACGAAATTCCCAACACGTATCCCCCTGGGATCCTCACGACCAGATACTGCTGCGAGTATATCTAACATCCCCCCTGCTCGCAACAGTTACTCACTGAAAACTTCGCGAACACTCGATATCTCAACCAAAATACATCTCTCCAAGAATATATGCCATCAATACTCGACCAGAATAACATAAGAGGGAAAAACAATTCAAAGGAACATGAGTACTGCATCGCGCGTAACAAATACTTGGCGCGGGAAATGAAAGAAAACAGGAAACAAAACGAGAAACAAAACAAAACCAAAACACAACCCATCAGAAAAACAATAAAAATGTTCATGCCAAATTCATTGCAAAATCACGGTGAGACTCGAAAGCGTCCTTCGGCAAGCTCTTCGTGAGAAAATCTGCACGCTGGTAAGGAGACGGCACGTGGATCACCGAAATTTCCTTCCTCTCTACCAGTTCCCTGAGAAAATGGTGCCTTACATCTATGTGCTTCGAGTTCGAGTTTGAGATGGGGTTCTGCGCTAGTTGAATCGCCCCCTGGTTGTCCTCGAAGACAGGGATGCACGGCATGCCGACCTGCGGCAACATGAAACGCCAAATCTGCCTCAAAAACGAAATCTCCTTCACTATGTCACCAAGCGCGACGTACTCTGCTTCTGTCGTCGAAAGCGTGACGCACTTTTGCGTTCTGGAAAACCAAGACACAGCGCCTCCTCCACACGTCACGATTCCCCCTGATACCGACCTACGGTCTGCTGCCTTGCTTGCAAAGTCCGCATCAGCGTACCCCTGCAAGCTGAATCCTTCTACTGTACCCCTCTGAAACGAAATACCAAAGTGACTCGTCCTCCTCGCATAGCCTAAAATATCCATCACTGCATTACAGTGTACCAGCTTCGGAGATGCGCAATACCTAGCTACTGCCCTTACAGCATTCGCAATGTCTGGCCTAGTTTGAGTCGCCAGCCACATCAACGATCCTACCAGCTCACGAAACGGAAAGTCTGTCGCCACCTCATCCGCATCAAAATCAGAAAGCTTCACCCCGGAAGACATCGGAACGCTCTTACCTCCCACTACTCCATATTCTGCTGCTAGTTCGTCCGTGAAAGTCTGCTGAGAAATCGTCAACCTTCCGGTCTCCTTGTTCCTCTCGTAAAAGCACCCAGAATACCATCTCAACTCTCCCAGGTTCTTCACTGGCACGGACTTGTCAAGGTCGGCGCCAAACTTGTCACATCTCTCCCTCTCTCCCACAGCAAAAATATCATCTACATGTACTACCAAAATCAAAACAACACATCCATCCTCAATCAAACGAAACACACAAGCATCGGCCATGCACTGCTCAAAACCTAACGCCACTAAACACCTCTTCAGCATTGCATGCCACTGCCTAGATGCCTGTCTCAAGCCATACAGACTCTTGCCTAGTTTTACAATCATCCCAGATAGAACTCCACATCCCTGCGGCAAACGCATGTACACGTCTTCCTCCAACTCCGAGCGCACAAAAGCTTGCTCAATATCGAAATGACACAAGTCGAGATTCAACTCGCACGCCAACGCAGCCAACATCCTAACACACGAAACAGAAACGGTAGGCGCGTACAGCTCTCCAAAGTCAATGTACTCTCTCTGCATATCACCTCTCGCTACAAGTCTCGACTTCACCTTAGTGGGCCATCCAAATTCATCTGCCTTCCAATCGAATACCCACTTAGCGTTAATTGCGTTCTCCACTAGTTGCTACTTCGCCGGAGTAAAAGTCCCTGCTTCCAACAAGCCATAAAACTCCGTTTGCATAGAGTCGCTCCAAAGGTGCCGGTGCTCCGACGCCATGGCCTCTTTGTAGCTCTTGGGGACACGAAGGTCGCTGGCCTGGCAGTGAGGAAGGTCAGGGCGTTGCTCCGGCGGGCGCTGGTCTCGCAGCGTGGCGTCGATGTCTTCCCGGTTGGCGAGGAGCGTGGCAAATGCGAGTGGAAAGCCCGCTCCTCCAGCCCCCGGGTCCACCGCTGCGAGTGCTCCCGCCTGTTCTCCGGCCCCCGCTCCTCCCGGCTCTCCGGCCTCCGCCCCCCCCAGCTCCCTGCGCTCCTCATCCACCGCGCTCCGAGCCTCCAGCATCGACACCAGAGTGTTCTTGTCTAGCATCGAGATGAGTCCTGTGCTGTGCCTCGTGCCCGATCTCGTTCGGCTTGGCAGCCGCGGGTCTATCATACCCTCGGCCTTTGTACCCGGGCGAAGCTGCCGCATGGCGTGAGCCGTAAGCGGGGGCATCGCGGGGTCCGGCGGCGGCGGCTGGTCTGGATCGAGGGTCGCCAACGGTGACGGCGAAGAGGCAGAAGACGGCTGGCCAGGGGCGGGGGTCGCCGACGGTGGCGGCGAAGTGGCAGAGGGCGGCTGTGAAGGCGTGGGAGCGGACGGCGGCGTGGTCGCTGGCGGCGGCGTTGCGGCAGGTGGCGTTGCGGCAGTCGAAGGCGTCGGTGCTGGGCCAAAGTTGATCGAGACGACCGGCGGCGTGAACGGGGGGGGTGTCGGTGCAGCGGTGATACCAGCGGAACCCCCCTCGCCGGCTGGCGCCGACGTCACCCACGACACGTTGTTGGTGTAGACGACGCGACCGGTGGACGCCTTGAGGACCTTGACGGTGCCGCTCGGGTGGTTGTCGCCGCCGTGCAGGTAGTAGCAGAGGGTGGCCTGGTCGTCGAGCTTGGTGCGGCGATCCTCGCGCATGAAGCCGGGCTGGAAGAACGGCAGCACGCGGAACGGCCCTTGCTCGCCGGTGAACATCTCGTGCGGCGAGCGCCGCCCGGGGTTGGCCTTGGTCGCCGACTGGTTAAGAGCGTCGGCGGCCCACTTCGCCGATTCCATCCAAAGACGGTCACCGCGCTCGTCGAGGCCGGGGATGGAGGCGAAGTCGACGTTGAACACACGGCCAGCGCTGCGGCGGGCGGCCATGCCGGCCTTCATAATCCACCAGATGGCGCTCTCGACGACGCCGTTGTACTTCGGAGTGCCAGGCGGGGTGAACTCGACGCCGATGCCGTTGTCGTCGCAGAATTGCCGGAAGTCGCCACGGGTCCACTCGGTGCCGTTGTCGACGCGGAAACACTCGATGCGCCCGAGGTCGTACCGCCCCACGTCCGCCAGCAGCCTTTTCGTTGCCGCCAGCGCGTCGGACTTCCGCCGGAGACCGTAGACCTTGTTCCACCGCGAGGCGCTGTCGACGGCGACGAACAGGTAGAGGTTGCCGCCCAGGGAAGGCACCAGCGGTCCACACAAGTCCAGGTGAACACGCCCGAGTGGCTTGGACGCCCGCGCTCCCGGCCCCCGCGGCACCGACCCTCGCCTGCCCTTCGCCTTCATGCAGTCCGTGCACGGTTCCAGCTTGCCGGTGAGCACGATGCCTCTCTGCTGGGCGGTTTCTCTCAAAAGGGGCTCGCAAGCGTGGGCAAGGGAGCGGTGGAAGCGGTTGATGTCAACGGACTTTTCAGTCGAACCGAGAGCAAACGGGGACGCACCAGGGCCAAGCGCGGCCGCACCCAAGTCAAAATCAGCACCCCCATCAATGCTATCCAAAACAGCAGCTACATTCGCAGCATCAGTCTCAGGGATAAACGCGGGGAAAAACTCTTGATACGGGGTGTCATCATAGCCATCCATGAGCTGCTCGTCGGTGAGCACACTCGTGTCTCCAAGATCCATACCCGGAAAAGTACCCACACACACAAACTCGGACGCCGAAGAAGGTACTACGCCGGCAGAGCCGGCGGGCGGGACGCTCTCACTCGCAGGTACTACGCTGGTGGGACCAGTGGGCGTGACGCTATCAGTCGAAGGTACTACGCTAGCAGAGAAAGCGGGCGTGACGCTCTCACTCGAAGGTACTACGCTAGCAGAGCCAGCGGGAGGGAAACGCAACACGGACACCAATGATTCCGCGGAGCCCCCTTTTTGGGAAGGGGAACGCGTGGAGCCAACGGCGGGGGCGGAATCGGGGGCAGTCACGAATGCAGGCAAAGCAGAAGAGTCTACTATAGTTGCAGATGGGTCGTATGGTAACCGCATGGCATATGCTGCAGACGCTTTTTCCTCCCTAGCAAATAGCAGTCCATTTTGGAGGGTTGCACCACGCTCGTCGTGCAGGATTTGTTGCTTTCGAGAAACTGCATGCGTTGAAAACAAATTGAAGCTCAGGTTCTCTACTACAGACACGTCAGTCAGCTTAACACACATCATCGTTTTTTCGCCGTTCTCATCCTCCTGAAAGAAACTAAGGTTGATGCTACCGATAGCTTGCACTTCTAGCAGTCGACCATCACCTACGACGACATACTTCCTATTTGCGGGGATCTCCTGCAGATCGTACATGTGTAGACTACTGTTGGTAAAACTGTTGATTGCACCTGAATCAGCTACCCATCTCTCGCTACCAGGCGGCCCCTCACTAGATTCCACACTCAGCAAAGACGAAGCAGACGCAGCAGACTCAACTCCAATCGTCACTCCTATCCTACCAAAAAAATCTTCGGGGTGAGACTTGCCTAGGGGCACCGATTGTGCCGTGCAGAGGTGGAGGTAGCCCGAAGATGGAGGCGCGCCAGGAGAAGGGGCAGAGGACGAGGAGGAAGCGGTGCTGCTGCTGCCCGCGGGGGGGGGCTGACGTGGCTGCTCGGATGATGAATCTTGACCGGCGGGAGGGTAGTAGACGTAGTGGATCCCGCCGTCAGATGAACGGCTGTCTTCGTACCCGGAGGAGGAGTTGCTGTAGCTGTCCCCGCCGCCGGCGTAGTGGGCGTACCCGGCGTCGTGGTAGCCGTCGTCGTAGGAGTAGCCTTCGTCGTAGTCGCCGTAATCTTCGTAGTAGCCACCATCATCGTGGGCGTAGTACACAACGTACGCCTGCTCTCTTCCGTGGCCAGAACGCGCGTGCCCCGGGCCTCTCCCTGCCCGATCTCTCTCGGCACGCCCGTCGCTGCTGTGGCGTCCCGCGGGCCCACGACCCCCCGGGTGACGCCCCAGACGACCACCAGGCCCACGTCCACGAAGAGGTCGCGGGGGGGGTGAGGCTTGGCTCCAGCCACCGCCACCATGACCGGTGTGGTGCTGCTGCTCTATCCTCACCCATCGCCCGCCACCGCGGCCGGGTCCCGGCGGCGGTCTACCCCCTCGCTGGCTACCGCCGCCACCGCGGCTGCCGCCGCCCGAGCGACGTTCCTCGGCGCCCTCTCTCGAACGCGCACGCCGCAGTTGCTGCTGGAGACGACACTGCTCGTTGGTGTGAAGCTCGGACTGGTGGTAGCGGCAAAATCCGCCGGGGTCGTCGTTGAACACGTCACTATTTTTCTTCTCTCCGTCACGATTTTGGCCGCCAGCTGCTGCCTGACCGCCGTCTTGACCCCAGGATGCCCCCCCACTGCCCCCGCCGCGCCGGCCCATGCCGGATGCGGCGAGAGCGATCTCCACCTCGCGCCTCTCCCCCTTGCTCCTCTCGCGCTCCATCTCCACGTGGGCGTCCCTCACCACAGTCTCAAGGGTACGCAACGTCAGGACATCATGGGCAAGCAGTATTCCTTTTTGCACGGCATACAACGAAGAGGGAAGGCCACGAGCAATGTCTTTGTTGGCATCTGTTTCATCCTTAATCGTGCCTACAGATGCGAGACGCAGGCGAAGGGCCTCTGAGCGGGCAATGTAATCCTGTGGACTCTCGGACCCCTTCATCTCCAACTCCTTCCAGTCCTGCTCCAACCTCGACTTTTCTGACTGCTTTTTCTCCTGATAGAACTCGGTCACTATTTTCCAGCCCTTTTGGGGACTCTCACACGCCAGAATCAAGCTCTGAATCGGGGGATACATAACCTTGCTTATGAGGATATTCCACAGTTTGAAAGACTTGTCTACCACTTCATTTCCAAAAAGTCTCCGAAGGTCTCCTACATTCACACCCCTCTTCCCGACCTTGACCTCGACCTCCAGTTCCAACGCATCATGCACACCCTCCTCCTGAAAATATGAAATCATCTTACCACGAAAAATATCAAACATAATGTACAAGTCCTGCTCCTTCTTTACACTACCAAGCCAAGGTTCGATTTCTGAGCCTGGATTGACACGTAACGTGCCTGAGCGGGCAAAGCCCTGTTGTTGAGCGATGGCCTCAGCTGTCGCCTTGGCCGCTTGCGCCACGATGTGTGCGACGCTGCTGGGGTCGTTGAATGTGGCTGGTGTACCCTGGCTGGAGGGTGATGGTTGGTTGCCAGTAGGTGGGACTGGGTTGCCGGTTGGAGTGGCTGGGTTGCCGGCTGGTGGTTGGGCAATGGTGACTTCACCCTCGTTGATCCTGTTGGCTTCGAGTTCGGCTTGCACTCGTTGCTGGACGATCTCCTCCACTTTTTGTTGTAGCTCTTCCCCGCTGAGGGCGGAGAGGTCGATGTCCTCCATGATGTTTGGTGTTGTGGGAGTCTACCGATTGCGCGTGACTGCACAACCCCCGGATGGCTACGCCCGCGCGCAGATACCGTGATATCACACTAGTGTGAAAGGTAAACTACGCGGGGTGCAGCAAGCACGTTCTGGACGTTACTTGGGGCACTGGGTAGTCGGCCGTGTTAGGCCGAGAGAGAGAGAGTGAGAGAGAGTTGGAGAGAGAGTGGGAGAAGGAAACTTGATTGGAGAGAGACGGTGGTGGTGGTGGAGAGAGAGAGGAAGAAGTGAGCGCAGCACGCACGCAAGCTTCATCGCACCAACCACGCCAAAAGGGTCCCCGTGACTGCACCGATGGTACCCTGCAACACACGAAATTCCCAACACGTATCCCCCTGGGATCCTCACGACCAGATACTGCTGCGAGTATATCTAACAAGAAGCAACGCTGGATCATCACAGTTATTGCTGCACAGAGTAAATCGAGCTTCAACAACCGGTCCAGAGCAAAGTCGTACATGTATCTTCTGCGTCCTACCACAGTTCGCTAAATACCACACCCCCTGGACCGATTTCGAAGCTCGATTACTCCACGAAGAAGAAGGTGCCGACAGCAAGTTATCCGTATTTTTTAGTCTCTCACGACGATTGCAACACCGACATTCTCGGCACCGTCGCTGGTCTTTTTCCAGATTAGTTGAGCTTCGGTCAAGGGGGTGTGGCATCTAATGTCGTGTCACCTACGGTAAGTCTGTGTTATGGGATTTGAGTACAAGGATCTGAACGATAATTCTACGCAATATACTATGTGTAGATCTGGCGGAAACTGCAACTTTTGCTAAACAGGGGATATAATCATAGCATCCCCCCTCTCAGCAAGGAGCGTCCGCCCCCTATTGTTCAGTCTATCCGAACCAGGAGCCAGCAAGTGTGGTACTGTATTAGAATTTATCAAAGAGAGACACAAACAATCAACAAGTGAGTCATCATCTCGCTCGGTCTTCACGGATTGCTACGCGTGTGAACCTCACAACACTTGGCGTAGTCGGGGTCTTCAGGGAATACTACGCGTGTGAACCTCATAATATCTGAGTGTCTAGGCTTTCGCATACTGCACTTGGGGGGTTGTAAATCCCCCTTTTACAAGTGACAGGTAGCCTACTGTAAGTGCCTCAAGCCCAAGAGAGATCCTGGATCCACATGTAGGCATTGCCGTTGACCTGCGGGATGGTCTGCACCATCCACATTGATTGGGCAGTATGGCAGTATAGTCTATGGTATTTGGAGGTAGACATGTGATCGTGGTTGAAAAAGATTATTTGGCGTTGTCAGATGCTATGACATGAGGTCATGCTAGATTAGGGTTTTTGCGGAGGCACGTACCATTCTATTGAGTGTGCGCACAACCCGGTGATCGTGCGTGCTTGGGATCTTATGAGTTGGCATGGGAAAGCGCTATTCAAGAGAAAGAAAACAACGGAACGCAACAACAACCTGTACCTGTGGTCGGACGAGAGGGTTCCACACAGCATGAAAGGTGATTGATTCTGAAGGAAGTGGTCAAATCTCATTCCATTGACGTTGTTGTTGGTTCGATCGTGTTGCTTGATTCTTGCGTTCGATCGAATAATTGTTTTCGCTTTTTGCAGTCTGACACGTATGGCAAGGTCACGGCCTTTTGGCCCTGCGTAGGCATGTCGGCACATAATGAGCCGCGAGGTAACAGAGGCTCGGCTGCCCCGAACGAGATCCTGTTGTCGCCGCCCACCGCTCGGAACGATGATTCGCATGTTTCGCGTAGCTCGCTCCGTGTGGTAGATGGTTCGCCGCGTACCTTTAGACTGATGTTACACGACCCCACCCCGAAGGCCTTGGTCGCACGTTGCGCGCCGGGTCTGTGCCCTCTCGTGATTCAGCTCACCTCTGGTCATCACATGTGGTGCACCGCTTTGAGACATGTGCTGAAGAACGCCGATGAGATCGGTGGTTCGAATCGCACACTCACAATGTCCCGTATCCACATCCGTACAAAGCAATGTACCGGAATTGGATGGTGAAGCCTCTGAGTTTGATTGAACCCGTTCTTCTTCGCAGACCAATGCCACCAAAGCCACGGCGGCCTTGGTAACAGTCGCCTTATGGTCGCCACGGAAAAATAGTTGGTTGACGAGCGCAAAATGCGCAACCGGCACGTCTTGGAACGACTCGTCCCCCCGTTCATAGCCGAAGTTTACCGGTCTTTGCGCCAATCTGGCTGGAGAACGGTGTCGGCTGTGGTGGCGCGTAGCGATTCCCAGTGATCGAGATCAGTGGGTTGAGCGATAGCCCTTGCTGCTGGTATGGCATACCGCACCCTGAAGGACCAACGTGCTGAGGCTCGGAACCGAACCCATTCAAACCGGTGAGCACCGTACGCTGCAAACCAAGTCCTGAAGGACCGGCGAGCGCGGTATCCGCACCAAATCCCTGCAAATTGGTAGGAGAGTGTCGCGTCGAACCAAATCCCGTACAAGGACCGGTGATCGAGTGGCTCAGCAAACCATACCCAGAAGGGTTGGCGTGAGCCTGCTGCGAACCAGCCTCGGTAGAGCCGGCGAACATTGAGGCCGTGGTCTGCATGGTGTTGTCCTGTCCGTGGTACTTGTGACCGAGGCTGGCCTCAGCCGCTGCTGCTGCTTGAGCTGTCGCAGCGCGCTCGACACGTTTCTCTTGCAACTCCCGGTCCAGCTGCTGTAAACGGCAGATTTTCTCCTCGAGAATGACGTGCTCCTTTTCTGTGGCGGTGAGCTCCGCCGCTGTGACCCACTCCTCTTCCTTGACCTCTTCTTCGGCGATTTTTCGCGGCATTTCCTCCACGCGCCTCTGCTCTTCCGACATGTTTTGGAAAAGGACATGCTTATTGTTAACATAGCTGGCGTGCGCGGCTGCTGGCATCCCCGCCCCGATTTGGGGTGTCATCCCCCTATGTGCATCGCTAACGTCCCGCCTATGACCGCTAGTGCTCCTATTGCATGCCATGGCCGACGTGTTCCGTAATGCCTCATTCTATCACATTTTGTTTCATGCAATTTGCCTTGACGCAAGTTAGGAATGTCTTCGAACGCCCCAATCGCAAGAACGTTTTCTCGTGACATGCGAATGTTCCTTTGTTATGGCGTTTGTGTCCTGCCCGTTTGTTTGGCCGTTGTTAGTTGTTTTCCCCCGGAAATCCCCTCTGTCCACGTTTTTTTTTCTCGATTTTGGTCAACCCTTAACAGTTTTCCATGTCATTCGCATGTCCATTATTGGCCAGGTTTTCACTTCGTGTTATTTTACTCTTTCAGCACCCGATCGCATCGTAGTCCCCTTTCCCGTGAGGTTTTGGTGTACTTGATTGCGTAGTCGGCCTGTTCATCCGTGCGAAATCGTTCGTGCTTTTCCCTTCACGATTTGGATACTTAGTGTTGTGGTATTTTTCGGTTTGGCTGTTCTAGGTATTTTTCGCACCCCGCGTGCCTTTGTCCGGATTATATCCGCCGACGTTGGCGCCCTGACCCCTTTGTTTTCCTTTTTCTTTGTTCCACTTCTTTTGTTTGGTTAGCAGAGAGGTGCGGATGAGGGTTTTGAGTTGTCGCATCTGCGATCCATCCCGCAATCCTCTTGGTTGACTAGAGTCCATCCGAGGTATGCTTCAGTATCTGCACCTACGACCGCTCAGCGTGGACTGGTGTTATGGTATTTGGAGGTAGACATGTGATCGTGGTTGACCATGGTTATTTGGCGTCGTCCGACGCTATGACATGGCATCATGCTAGATTATAGGGCTTTATGCCGAGGCATTTAACCTTCTGTTTAGTGTGCGTATGATCCGGTGATCGTGTGTACTTGGGATCTTGTGAGTTGGCTTGGGAAAGCGTTAATCAAGAGAAAGAGAACCACCAAAAGCAACAACAACGTGCACCTGTGGTCGGACAAGAGAGTTCCACACAGCATCAAGGTGATTGATTCTGAAGGAAGCGGTCAAGTCTCATTACAGCAACATCGTCCAGTCCGCCTTCGCCGGCGTAATCGATCGTCCTAGTATCGTGATGGGCCCCGCTATCGACTTTGATATCCAACGTCCATCCTTGTAGAGCTCGCAACCGTCATCAGCGGGGCAAATGAAGCCTCTGATGCAAGGAAAATGTGAAAACAACGGCGGGGGAGACGGATAGAGGGGGGAGGGTGTGCAGAGAGTAACAAAGAACAGGGTCACTGAACGCTTGATGGACATCATGCACCCAGTGAGCCTACCCACGTGGTAAACGACGAGTTTACCAGGCTCCGCGGGTCCGGGACTCAGGAACATTCCGCTACTTCTTACATCGTCGTGTCTCGCTGCGCTACCGAACTCTCTCGGGACCAACAAACAGACCTAGCTGTCCCCGAGCTTGCCGTTGCTCATGTGGATATCATCCGTCCTCCCATATGCCCTGCCCCTAGTCTCCTCCCTGCTTCCTCCATCCTTCATTCCGTCGTTGCGATATATCCCTCCAGGCGACTGCTCTATCCATCCAGCTGCCCGTTCTATCGACGCCTTCGTCGTCCATACCGTCGTTGCTTGTGCCGCCCATTTAGCTATCCTTTCCATCGGGCGGGTTCCATCCAAGCCGCTGGCCATTCTATCCACGCCTCCGTCATCTATACCATGATTGTATGCCACTCATCTTCCCGTTGCTTTTTTCCGACAGTCTTTCATTCGCTGCATTACACTCATCCAGCCATCGTTTCAGCCGATGCGTTCCAACCACACCACCGCCCGCTATATCCACACCCCCGTCGTTCATACCGCCGTCATTCCAATCTTTAGCCATCATTTTCCATCACATTCCATTCATCCAGGTGACCGCTCTATCCGTAATGTCGCTGTCGACCGCTGGCCACCGGCCGATTCATTCCATCCTCTGCCATGGAATCCATCAATTCAGCTGAACGCTTCTTACCATGACTTCCGCCATCCACTCCGTCGTTTCATTCCTTTCATCGAGGCAGCCACGCATCCAGCCACCCGTTTCATCGCCAGTCAGCCAGCGCCAGGCTTCCGCCAGCCAGCTGAACGCTCCTTCCATTTTTCCGACCTCCGTCCCGTCGTTTAATTTCACTCTTCCAGTCGTCCCTCAGTCGATGTTTCCATCTATCATTCCAGCTGATCGCTGTATGGGTTCTTCCGTTTTCCATGCCGACCTTGCAATTCACTCGTCCAGCCATCCACTCCATTGCCATCCATAAATCGAGGTTACGGTTCAAGCCACGACCCCCATCATCCTGCCATCCTTGTTATGGTTGATGTCCATTCATCCAGCTCACCGCTCTTGTATCGATACCTCCGTCGTGCATTCCATCTTTCCCTCCGAGCCTTCAGGCTATCCTTCCATCGAATGCCATTCTTCCAGTCAACTGTTCTGTCCATGCCTGCACTCTCCATTCCGTCGCTGCCTTCCAGCCAACCAACCATATCCTCCCATCGCGTTCCATCGATCCAGCTGATCGCTCAATCCACACATTGATCCAGCCATGCGTACATCCACTCATCCATATATCCCCCTACCGTCGCATGCCTTCCTGCCAACTGACCTCTTAATCCATGCATCCTTCATCCCTTCCGTCGCTGCATTCCCCTCATCTAGACAGCGTCTCCGTTACATCCCATCCATCCAAAAACGACAACAGTACCCGTATGCCCCCGTGCCATCTATTTCGGCGTTGTATTCATCCAGGCAACCGTCGTTTCCATTGCATGTCATCCGTCCAGCTGACCGCTGTGACCGTGCCTCCGTCAATCATCCATCCTTGCATTTCATTCATCCAGCTATCCTTCCCATCGCACTATATCCATCCAGTAAACCGCTCTATTCATCCCTCCGCCATCCCTTCCGCCCCTGCTATACACTCATCCACCCCATTTCGATTCCGTTCGATCGATCCACCTGGCCTCTCCATTCTTGCCTTCGTGCCATCCAATGTGTTCATTTGGAGGCGGACAAAATATATTCTCGTATTAGAGAGAAGCGGCGTAGAGGGAAAGAGAGAGAGCGCGACGAGCCCTGTCAGGGGCCCCGCCTCCCAACTACCCTACCAACTCAAACCCACGTAGCCTCAGAACCTTCGGAGATCCGTACGGAGTGTTGAAACCGTAAACCCCGTCCTTGCATTCACAGCCTTGCAGGCATCTGTTCCAATGCATTCCATCCACCCGGTCAACAGTGCTCTATCCATTCCTCCGTGCCACCCACTCCGTCCCCGCCGTCCGTCCCTCCAGCCATCCTGTTCATCGCATTCCACACATCTAGCTGATCGCTCTATCCGTACATACGGCATCCATTCGGTCCTTGCGTTACACTCATTCAGTGATTCCTTCCCATCGTAATCTGTCCTTCTACCTAACCGCTCATCCCATGCTTCCGTGGCATCCATTCCATCATTGCATTTCGCTCGTCCAGCCATCATTCTCATTTAATTCCATCCATCCAGCTTGCCACTCTCATATATCAACCTTATTTCATTCCATCCATCCAGCTGGTCACTCTCATCCATGTCGCCGTCCGTTCCGGCGTTGCATTTCACTCATCCAGCAGTCATTTTCATTTCATTCGTGCAATCCAGCTGGCCACACATATCCAGGCCGCCGTGCCATGTACTCCATCGTGTTGCATTCCAGCCATCCTGCTGCTCTCCCCGTCCATTCCGCCGTTGTTCATCCCGCCGTCATTAATTCTAGCGCCATTCATCCTTTGTTGCATTCTGTTCACCCAGTCGTCCTTTCGTCGCATACCATTCACCCAGCTGACCACCACGTCCTTTCGCCCGAAATCTAGTCCAACCACATTCTACAAATCCAGCAACCGGTGCAGTTGAAATCCATCCTTCCATCTAACTAAATGTTTTCATCGCTCCAGCCATCATGTTCACAACATTCCACACATCCAGCTGACCACCTTACCCATCCGGCATCCCTTCCGTCCTTGAGTTTCACTCATGCAGTGCTTCCTTCCCATCGCAATCCATCCTTCTAGCTGACCGCGGGCCCTGTTTCCGTGGCATCCTGTGATTGCGTTTCATCCATCCAGCTGGCCACCCTTATCCAGGCCGCCGTGCCATTTATTCCATCGTTGCATTCTAGTCATCCTGTTGCTCGACCTCTCACAGGTATTTTGAAGTACTCCAGTATGCTACTGCTGTACAAGCGGTATGTTGAGGTACACATTTTATTTTTGGACTCTTCGTTCGTACTCTTCAGCACCTTCCTGTGACAATGGAGAACAGCAGCGGCAACATAGAGGCAGCAGCAGCAGCAGCAGCAGCAGCAGCAGCAGCAGCAGCTCGGCTGACTGGAAAAATCTCGACGCAGCACACAATGTTTTATCGTGCGTGTGAACCTACAACGCTGCCGTCACTCATTTCAGCGTCATTCATTAAGTGATTTATTCACTGCATTTCATTCACCCAGCCATCCTTTCATCGAATGCTATCCATCCAGCAAACCACAATGTCCATGCCTCCATCATCTATTCCAATCGTTACATTTCACCATTTCGGTTGAATTGCATCCATCCACCAAAATACTCTATCCATGCCTCCAGACATCCATTCCGTCTTTTATTCCACTTACGGTACCACCTCGCCACAACTCCGGTGCATATGTTCCATCCACCCGATTGTGCTCTCTATCCATGCCCCCGTCATCTTCACTATCCTTTCACATACGTTCATATTTCCCGACGCATTTCACCCTTCCAGATGACCGCCCTCTCAATTCCTCCGCACCATCCATGCGCTACATTCCTTTCCTCCAGCGATCCTTTCACTTTCCATACATCCTACTGACTGCTCTATCCACTTTCGTCCGTCATCCATTCCATCGTTGCATTCCACTCAGGCAGCTATCCTTTCCGCCGCATGCGCTGCATATATTAATCGGACTGACCGCTCCATCAATACCATCCATCCCGTCGTTGAACAATACCCGTCCGGCCCTTTCTTCCTGCCCGTCGCAATTACCTATCGAGCGAACCCCTCTGCCACGGCCTCCGTCATTCATTTTATAGTTGCATCCCATCCATGCAGCCATCATTTCGGTTGCATTCTGTCCCGCTCCAGCACCGAAATCAAAACTTCAAAGATTTGGAATTGTACCACACCCGCCGTCAACCTACCTAAGTACGATGTTTCCGCATCTTTGCAAGGCAAGGGAACACGTCCAAGGTGGTGCCTCTCTCGCTAGTCACAGCACCGGGACCAGCAGCAGCAGTCAGTGGCTAAATCTCTGCCCGCACATACCCGTTTTCGCAACCAACAAATACACACGTCTTGCCAAATCGTGTTGAGGGTGGTCCTCATACCAGCGGCCTAAACAACCATGCAACTTATCGTGTGCGAATAGATCTGCTTCGTGGAGATGCAAGCATGTGGGAACTGTTGAGAATGCGAAAACGCATCGATAATGAGCCGCGGAGCGCAAAGCGCGACAAATTTTCCCCTCTTCCCAGGAGGGAAAAAGGCTCTAGACAAATTGTCGGCCGCTAGTTTGATTACCGGGAAGCCTACACAAACCTCCTTTTCGACCAGAACGGGATCTATAGGACACCGATTGACCATTTGTTGGCTTTTGAGGAGGAAAACAAATGGGTCACTCCTCGTCACACCGGTGTGGTCGTGCTCCGAACAGATGGTCGTGTTGCACAGGAACTTGTGCCCAATATTCGTAGAAGTTACCTCTCCCCATCCCAGGACTTTCTCACGTCAAACGGGGAACACAAAAGCGGAGATCTGACGCGCGCGCGATTCAAACCAGCAGAAGAAACAGGGAGACAGAGACGAAACATCAGCACAAACCACATCACCGCTGGGACGCTGATCCGTGGCCACCTATGAAAACCAGGAGGGTCCGAGCCTATACGGCCTGCGTGGGGGACAGTCATGCGCCATGTGTGACCCGGTGGCTGTTGATGTTGAGTGGGTCTAACGGACTGCTTCATCAAACGGTAGAGTAATAAGATCTCTCACACATACATTCTCAAGTCCAGAGCACACCTATCATCGAGAGAATCCTTCGAGGGCATGAGGTTCTACTGCTGTGCGTTGTCGGGGTGATTGCCCGGGATCGGTTCAGGTTGCGTACTTGCGCCGCGCTACTGACTGTCTTCGCAAAGCCGTCTGCTCTGCCTGCTGTTGATGCTGCTGGCTCTCTCGGGTCAAATTCATGGCCATCAACGACATTTTATCGCATATGCGGCCTTCCCGCTGTGTGGAAGCACACACGCAGAAGAGGCACGCGTGCCGCATATACTGGCGGCGTCACACCGCCGAGGAGCACCAGCAGAGGCGTAGACATAGGGTTGTGACATGCAGGGACGTGATAGACAGATGGTAACATTTGCATCAGGCTCACAACTTACCCGCCACATTCGTCTCATGCCTCCCGAGTTTCCCGCGAAGTGAAAGCATGGTGTGTGCTGTGTTGCATTAACGGAAAGAAACTGCACATGGAATGGTGCAAAATATTGGACGGGGGCCGCACAAACAAGTACCTCGTCGCGCCTGTCGTACGCCTGTCCCTGGTGCACTTATCTGCACTACAAACGATTCACGGCTGCGTGCATTGGCATTGAGTCGGCTACCCCGCACCCCCCCTTCTACATGTTTTACACACGGAAACATTTCGGATGCCACCCGACGACATGAATACGAACATGATGGTATCGGACTGGGTCGCGATGTGCACCGTCCCACCAACCGCTGCCCATTCCCAGGGACAACTACAACGTGCGCAGAGCCTCAGAAAAGTCGCGCGCGAAATGTACTTCTGCAGACAGGGACTGCTAGCCACCGATGTTGTTAGCAACCTCTGCTGATACACACTACCGACTGAGTGATATTCGAGCACTCCCTTGCAACGCTGCCCGTTCGGTTCTGTACGGCAACTTGTCCTTTCACTGAACTTGATAGTTAGGTGCTGTTCTTCTGCGTTTCAAGTACTACGTTATCGCTGCTATTGGCGACTTGGAAGCCACTCTGCAGGCTGGGAAACAACGAACATGAGCACGGAGGGAAGTGCGGTATGGAGAATATGTGGGTGGTCCGAGCGCCACTTCCTGAAGAAGAATGTAACAGGCCAGAGAGCGGCAGGGCAGTTGCCTTGTGAATCGCTCACGACAAGCCAAATGATGTTGTCCATATAGTAGGAACAGCATGAGGACCGGCCAGTCGAGGTAAACCTCTCGCGTTCAAGGATCGGTCTGGGATTGTGAGGGAGAGACAATGAATGGTTGGTAAGATGCTCGATAGGACATGCGAACAGGAAGAGGCGATGTATCGCACGCGCAACAAACGTTCGTACAAACCCTTAGGTGGGTGCTTTGACTGGATCACTTGCATGAACAAATCTAGACTATTCTGTCTGACACCATGGCCACATCTCGGCTTCGAGTTTGACCTAGGGCTAACTCTATTGCATTGCAGTATGGCCAAAATTTCACCATGAAAGGCCAGTTCAAGTCACTGTTCCCATGGGAATACTGTTTGTGGTTTGGTTTGCGTGGGTGAAGACTGTGAGGTATGTCGGTAGCGACAAGGTCAAGCCGTTGATCTGTCCTGCTCTGTGCGACACCAACAGACGGGTTGGTGCCCAACATCCTGTAGTCCTATCTCGTGTTCGATTGCTAAGTGCTCTTTGGGTGGTCGTCAATAGAGCGAAAATCAAGATTTGCTGTCACCATTGCGTCATTTGAGGCGACCGTTGATCTCCTGTCTTTGCGAGAGAAATGGAGTATGTATTCTATAGCGCAGTGCATGGACGTCGGTCTCGGCTCGAGTTCTACAGTACATCTCACCATGAGGGTGATCCTACAGGTGTACAGCCAGTGCGACAGCAGTGCATACATCTCTTGGATGCGGCCGCCATCGGACCGGCGGCAACCACCGGACAAGCAGTACCAGATGAAATCGGTGGTAACACGCCCGCCGACGGAAAGAAACTACAACTCAACTCACCGCGGCCGGAAACAGCAAGATAAGGAGCGTCACCTGTGGTCATGCCTGCGTTCTTCGTTCGACGGAGAGAGAGCGTGACGCAAAATCGGAAATACAGCCGCAGCCACGCCACGCCACGCCGCTAGCGAGGTTTTGATGCCAGAGGTGACCGGCTGGAGAGATTAGCTGGACGATGCAGACGGGAGACAGCGAGACAGCGAGAAAGCGAGACAACAGTGAGAAAGCGAGACAGCGAGAAAGCGAACAGGTCAGCGATCGTCGGTGCTATTTAGTAGGAAACACAAATACAAACACAGAAAATACTATACCCATTCGAGATATGACCACAGTCGAACTGGATTTATTGCTGAGGCTGAGTCTTAAGGAATAATAAAAACACACACAGAAAGACTACCCATTCGAGATATACCCACAGTCGAACGGGATGTGTCTGAGGCTGAGTCTGCAGCAGTGAATGAGTGAGCAGGAGAACCGGTTCTTTCGGTCGCGAACCGGCACGCGGCAAAAGAAAAAAAAGAAAAAAATCGATGGAGACTAGCTGGCCGCCAGCAAGCCAGCACGCCAGCCGCAGCCGGCCATTTCTGTGTGTGTTGCATAATAGCTTAACGAGATGGAGAAAGGAGCAGACCAGACGGGCGAGTTGCTTCTGCTCCCTCTCCTGATGATCTCGTGCGACTGACCGATACACAAGACCTCATCCCAAACAAACATCTCAGGTGTGTACCACATGCACTTCGATGAACTGCTGCACAGCAGTTAGACCCTTCTTTATGGAAACATAATCTTGCAATTATATCTTGGCATTTTGACCCAAGATTTGCTCACAATATATCTCCGCGAAGATCTGCAGTATCGCGATTTTATGGGGGGAAAACCTTGAATCTTGAAAATGCGGCGTGTTGTTCCTCTCTTCTGCTTGAAGTTTAAAAAGGCACAACGGCCACTTGGTCCACGGAAGATGCCAAGGTGTGGCGAAAAGTGAACATGACGCAGTTGTAGAAGGGGCATCCCTCCCCCAGCTGTATCGCCTCAACACTGTGGGTGGATACTAGCGATGGGCGCCTACCTGGGGTGCAAAATTGAATCCGTTGCCCACGAGCTCATGTCAAGCGGAGAAACAAAACTGTTCCATTGCTGTCCAACTGACAAGTGCATCAACCCGAGGCCGACGACACCCATGCACGTATCTCACGATGTAGCAGGCGTACCGAGGTCAAACCTCCGGCGCTGTCATCTGCACCCATGGATTTGGCTCGGGTGCAAACGGTTTGGGTGTGGGGTGATTCGATGAAGAGATAGAAGCGTCGCACACGACAGAGCAGTGTTGGCAAAACGTTCCTCCTGCTCTATTTTTCTACTTCAAAATAAAGTACTCTTTGAACGGTCCCTCGACAGACTGGTGATGACGCACGTGGAACGAGCCAGGGCAAATACGCATTTTTTTCGCGCGCCTTGGTTGCTTTCGTTCGCTGTCGGCCCCCGTGGCGCCAACACAGTGACGCCAGGGTGCGTTAGAGACCCTTGCGAATGTGCCACGTGCAGATTTCATGGCCTTATGGACGATTAGGTCGACTGATCTTCGGTGATCGCGCCGCACTGAGGCAAGATTTGTTACGCCGCCTCAAGATTTGTCGGAAGGCTCGTTTCGACAGATCTTGGGTCAAGATTTGTTCGAAAGGGCAGATTTCGGGCCTCGAGAAATCTTGGCCAAGATATATCGGAAGATTTTGCTCCCATAAATCGTGAAACTGGCAGATCTTGGCCAAGATCAAGATTTATCGACAAGATTTTGTTCCCATAAATCGGGGTCTAATGCATACAATATAGAGCAGTACATCTACGTGTACATAGTCTACTGTGTCGGAGGTCCAGCACGGCCATTAAGCCCACACCGACATGCTCACACACCACTGCTGTTACCTGTAGTCTAAACCTATCAACTCTCGCCTGGCTCGCCTTCGCTGTATGCCACAACAACGACGCTACAACAACGAACCGTCAAATAAGGTCTCACGGCAAGGAGGGGGTGGGAGTAAAATGTTTGGTGCTGGTACAGGAGTACTTACCGTAGTAAACACTGTACACCAAGAACACGCGAACACAAGCACCGGCAAATGTGTATGTACGGGTCATGTAGAGGGGGGGTGCTGCCATGAGTTTTATCCATAGTTTACAGCAAGCAAATAGAAGAAAAAAGAGAGAGTTACTAGACAATACCGGCTAATGCTGCCGTGTATGTAGACAAACGACACAAACCCTTGGAATATTGTTTATACTGTAGCACCCAAACATTCGTGATTTCGTTTACCCAAGGACTCCACACACACAAAACCCGAAACACAATCTACGAGATTTCCACATATACAGTATGCCTTACCGATCACCATGGAGAAGACAACCCCGATCACCTACAATATGACCTTCAGATTGACATGGGAGCAAACCTACAGTAGTCCGATCAATCACCTCCCTTCGGACCTCGGGAGCATGCTCTAATTTCCGATGTCTTTCAGATCACATCGGGTAGACATAACCTCAATCACTTATGCCCTTCTGATCACTCCGCGCAAACATGGCCCGATCATCTACCGTAAGAGTCGGAGAGACGGCACCCCCGTGTTAGCGTTTGTTGTAGCGTATATCTCCAACTAGGAGGGTGCGAACACCAACCGATACCTCTCAGGAAAGACCTCGGCAAGATGTTTCCAAACCTACCCTTTTCGACAGGAGTACCCCCCTGGTTGTGGAGAAATGCGCTATACACAAACCCTAACACCGGGGTGCCATCTCTCCGACTCTTACGGTATGTCCCTCAGATCACCTCTGGTGAAGATGGCCCGATCTTTGTTCACTCATTCATTCTTGCCCATGACATCCGTAGGCAGGGCGTTCGGTTTCCAGTGTGAAACCGATTCCCGACTCCTTCAAAACATGCTGTTTCACTTTCGTGACCCTGCGCGAGAACTTCACAAATTCATTCTTGTCCATGACATTAATGTTGAGGGTTTTCTGTGCCCAAAGTCCAAGTGTGAAACCAAGTCCTGACTCCGACACGCATATCGCTGGTATGATCGAATCAGCAGCAGGACACCGCGGCGTCATGGCACAGAGAAGTACAAGTTTCACTGTCAGCTTCGAGGAGGCTTCCTCGTCGGGGGAACCGATATGAATCTGAAGCCACTTTAATACTTCACGACATTGATTAAAAAAACTGGCTGTGAAAATACTGTGAAGCCAACACGACCATCCAAGGCAAAATAGTACCGTGTCGGTGAAACGTTAGGACCCCATGAACACGGGTTTGGCCAATGTCACTTTTTCCATCCACGAAATTCGCAGCAGATTCGGCGGCATCGGAGGAATACCCTACACCAACTATGACGAGTATCAAAAATAACATCTGCTGTTAACCCACCTTCGGCTCCCGCGCAATCGCTCTTCTCCGAAACGAATGCACCCTCCGAATCAGTTTCCGACCCGCACGCTCTTGCTGACGTTGGTGCACGAAACAGGGCGTACCCTCACTTGCTCCCCCCACTCCTTCCCCCGCCGAGGTTGACGCTTACGTCCATTGGTAGTCGGGACCGTTCCACAACGGACGCCTATGGACCTCTGGGTGCTGGGTGCTGGCCACAGTGCTGACGGAATTGCTTGCCCACGTGACCAGGTTTCTCATTCGTTTGTATGCAGCGATGGAGATAGTCTTCAATGTGGCGATCCACCCTGCAACCTCGTTCGGCCGTCTTAAGAAACGCAACATGTAGGTCTACATGTATAGCGGCAACCTCACGTTGGTTTCGGCCGAATGGCGACTTGCACGACAGCCGGTGGCCGTGGGAACACAGCAAAATTGTTTTTGTGCCCATCGGGTGTGTTCTTGGAAGTTTTGCGCGGCGTCGTAACGGACCTTTACTTACGACACCGCCAAGGTGGTGCTACGGCCGCATTCTTGAGCGTATCTCGGCAACCACATGTTGATTTCGGACAAATGACGACTTGTGCTACAGCTGGGGGCCGTGGAAAAAGGTATGTTCTATTGGAGGAGATTTTGGAAAGTTTCGCGCGGTGTCGCAAATAACGGCTTCCGACTGGTTGCTTACGATACCGCCGAGGTGGTGCTGCGGCCAAATTCTTGGGCTAATCTCGGGAACCACATGTTGGTTTTGGCCGAATGACGACTTGTGCGACGGCCGGATGGCTTGGAAACACAGCTCAATTTGTTTCGGACAAGTTGGGGGTGTTGTCGGAAAGTTATTTGCGGTGTCGTACACATAGACGCATGTGTTTGGCGACGTCGCCGAAATGGTGCCGTGACATCATTTTGAGCCATACCTCGGCAACCACCGGTCTCTATTGGACGAAAGAGGGCTTGCGCGATAGCTGAGAGCCGTAGGAACATAGAGGATTTGTTTTCGAAACGTGTTGTGTGTCCACACAGCACATATTGTGATCTTATGTGAATCTTAAACTCGCCTGTACCCTCTAGATCAGATTGAGATTTTGCCGTCGTCCGGCTAGACCATCCGTGCCGCTTCCTTCTTGACAAATCCATCGTCGAATATATTCAACAAGAGTCATTCATCGCTTAACTCACAGGAATTGTTTGTGGGCGAATCTGCATCTCGTGTGTACTCTCTGCGCCACCTTGAAAAAGATACCGAGGATCTTTTAGAGGATCAGCACGGTTGCCCAAGGCAAGCTGCGTTGTCAATTTTGGATTGTGACCCATGGGTTGCGTGGTTGTGTTCAGCACACCAACATGGATCTTGCCCGCATCCTTGCCTGGCATGGGAATATGTCCAAGGTGTTGCTTCCCCGGCTAGTCGCAGCAGTAAGACCAACAGCAGCAGCAGTCAGCGGCCAACCATCTGCTCGGAGTTACCGTTTTCGCAACCAACAGATACACATGTCGTGTCAAAGGATCCTCAGACCAGCGGCCAAAACGACGGCGACACGCTTTGTATAAAAAATATTGTGTTGTGTCGATGCAAGCCCGTGGGAACTATTTATGAGAGCGAGAACTCACTGCTACATACAGAAACTCTACGTGTGCCACCCCTCGTCCCGAATACAAACGCGATGGCGTCGGACTGGGTCGCGACGTGTGTTCCTTCCCACCTACCGCTCCCCAATGTGGCATGCCAGTGATGGGAATTACGCGCAAAGAGCTCTAAACCCCGCACATGAATAATACATTTCTGCATAGGGGGATGCCTCCGTGCCAATCATTACATCGTGACATGTCATCCCTGAGTAACTAAATTATATCTATCGTACCATCCTTCGAACTGTTTGCTCTTAGAGTCCTTCGTGCCATCCATTCCATTAGTGCATTCCAATCATCCAGTCATCCTTTCCGTTAAATGTATCCATCCAGTTGAACGCTCCTTCCTTACCCCCGTCGTCCTTTCCTTCCTTGCATTCTAGTCATCTACGTAGCTGATCGGTTTTCTCATTCCACTGTCATCCATTCTGTCGTCGCACTCCAGCTGACTGTCATATCCATGCCACCGCCATCCATTCTGTCCTATTATTCCATCCATCCGGCCATCCTTTCCATCGTATCCCATCCTCCTAGCTGACCGCGCTCTCCAGCCTCCTTGCGATGCATTCCATCGTTACCTTCCTCTCACCCAGCACCCGTCATCGCATGCCGTTATTTCAACCGACCGCTCTCTCCATCATCCATTCGGTACTTTGTTACATTCCATGTGTCCAACCATCCATTCCATCGGTTTCCATCCATCCAGCTGGATGCTCTTATCCATGCCGCCATTAACAATTCCGTCGTTACCCGGCTATTGTATTTCGCCTATCCAGTCATCCTTTCAATTGCATTCATATGAACAGCTGGCATCAATTCCTCCTTCATCCATTCCGTCGTTGCATATCTCTCTCCGTAGGCCAAAGAAAATATCAATCAAGGCAATTCGAAAGTAAACAATACACGGCATTTTATCAGTGAAAGTTTCCTCTGGCATTTTGTCCGCGGTGGGGTTCGATTGTCTGGTTTTGGAGCACCTGATATATTGGATATTTTGACGCGTCTGACGCAGTGTACTGAGTGAAGTATTTGGCATATTTTGGTAAATGGCATGGTGAAGGCCTAGTGCTTCCGAGGCGTATTAATCTTTGGCCAATGGGTTGAACCATGTTCATTTTTTAGGATTTTGTTCTGAGAAGTAGGTGACACGTTTTGCCGGAGTTATCCGTCCCGGTTCTGGCGGGACTGCTGTGACTCAATATCAATCTCTGCTGAGTATATTTCCAAGGCCATATCTTTGTTTTGGTTGTTGGTTTTTGACTGCTCGAGAATTGTGCTGTGACGATATTGCCTCGGGAGGGTTTATCGTTAAATGACGCTAGCTAAGTGCAACGGTGGGCATTAATGAGGTAAAGTCTGAAATCTGGACCATTCGATAGCTGCAGGAGTTGAGATATATTTTGATGATGTTCTGTAGATTTGAACGAAGGATGATTTTTTGGTTTTAGGGATTCGACTTGTTGCCGTCGCACCTGGTGATAGGTGAGGAAGGTCTCCTAGATCGTACACCTTACCGGGTAAGGGGGCTGTTCGTGAGTACTCGTCAGAATACGGATCTCCGAGATCTCCAGGGGACACGTGAGCGTTGTGGGTGTGATTGACTTGACGCGCGAAGTTTGCTTGGCGTCGCAGTTGTGTCCCACTTATGGAGCTATTGTCTCTAGCACAGGAACTTGAGACATTCCTCGGTACAGAAACGATCTCGACGAAGATTCCGCGAGTGTGATAACGAAGTTCACGCACTGACACCCCAGACAACGAGTTGTTGGTGAATGCAACGGATACACTATGCACAGGACAGAGGCGTGCGAGTGAAATGACTCACGCACTCATTCCTCGGCGAATGAAAATGTTCCAAGACACAGCACATAATATCGGGTATTCTGTGATCGTCTCCCAAAAGAACCGCTCTTCCCATCGATCGGGAGCGGCTGTTTGATCTCTCGCCCCGGAACGTGAGAACACACGTGAGACGTTCATGTCTGAGAATGAGGTTTGGAGCGCTGGGATCGAAGGTAACGGAAAGGGTGTATGGATGGATCGAATGGAAAAAGGAATGGATGGCATTGATAGAGCGGTCAGCTGGATTGGTGGATGGAATTCGGGCAGGATGATGACGGAGCACGCTCGGTTGGAGCGCCCAGCCGAGGAGTTACGTAGGGGACCACTACTACTACTCTGGAACTTGACAACCCGCGTGGTATGTGTTTTCGTATCAAATCTCATCAAGGGTTGGGTAAGCACATCTCATCCACGCCATCGTTATCAATTGACACCAGTGCTGTTCCCTTGGAGTTGGTGCAACTTTGCCACGTAGAAGTATAGCGTAGCATGGGGTGTTTTCTAAATGGTAGTACGTACCATTGGGGGGCTAACGTGTGGCACAACGCCTCCACGGCATCCTGACGTGTTTCTGCAACTAAAACACAAAATCTCCCTCCGAATACTACCAGACGGGACAAAGCCGTTATACAGTAGCAGTCTCGGACGATTGAACCTCCTAATGGTACGCACCACCATTTAGAAAACACCCCATGCTACGCCATACTTCTACGGCTTCGATGCCCGTACAGTACTTCCCCCACAAACTTACCACCTTCTGTAAAAGCTACAGTAGTAGGCTAGTAGCAAGGACGGCACGTCGCCTTCCCGACATGGTGTAATTCCCTCCGGAGCCAAACCCAGGGCTCCATGCCCAAGATCCCCGGTTGCGGGGCGACGCCCTCGTCCCGCAGCTCCTTGAGAAAAGCTACGAATGTCTGCTATTTAGCTAAGTCTGAACCTCGAGCGCGATGTAGCTAGCTGCTGCCCTCCGACGCGGGCTACACGTTACACACTGTGCATTCGTCAACACGTGGCCCTTGGGTCCAGTGAACACGCGTCCATCACACTCTTGCTGCAGGAGCAGCGAGGTAGCAGAATGAGAACTCCGTGAGACCTTTCTCTTTCTGGGACCCCAGAAAACCGAACCAAAACGTCCGAACCAACCACCTCCAGGGCGGCACAACAAGAACCCAACTACATACGTAGAACTGGGAGATGTTCCGGATTCTTCCGTGCACAACTTACTTCAGTTTATTCGGTCTTCGACAATAAACTTTCATTTTCTCCAACATCAAAACGCACAATGTTTCGTATCAGCCCCCCCCCCCTGCTGCAACATCTCCCCCCCCCAAACACAAAATCTACAACATCCAATACTTCGTCTCAATCGCAAGGAACAACGCACGTCTATTGACAGCCTCCCCATGCTGCAATGCCTCCGACCATCAAATTCGATCAGTCTATGTCAACGCTACGCGATCCTACAGCATTCTAACGAAACAACCCTCGAATTCTTACGCGAAAACAAGCATCCAAAATGAATTTACCTCCGATTTCCGCCGGTAAACGCGGAAACCATGAACAATATATGACAATCAGACCCGCTAGAACTCTGCTTGTACTGCGTCGGGGACAAAAGCATCAGCATCACCCCACCCGCCCCATGATTTTCATCAGCAGTACCAGCAGGA
>FN649003.1:409432-447234 GCA_000310025.1 Ectocarpus siliculosus
GCCCCCCCCCCCCCCCGCTGTTCACCCAAAACTTACTTGCGGAACCTCTCAACCTCTCAACCTCTCATAGTTTTTGTGTGAACATGTACAGAGCAGTTTAGTTTACACCCACCTAGTCGGAGTGGACCTATGACCATTGCCTCGTCTGTCCAGGTATGTATGCGTCGGCACTATCTGAGAGCACACACACGCGAGGACCGGCGAAGCTACTGTGGCCCCAACGAAACCCTACCCGTTGATCTCTGTGCAGCATGCGGTCGAAAGCTAGCGCACGGATGAATTTTGCAGTCGCGCGACGATCAACTTGCCGGAAGGCACAATCTTGACGTTGGGATCTCCAACCCCTCGCGATAAATATGCATACAATTGAATATTTCTGAAACCGCGATCGTTTTGCGTGATCATGGAGGAAGAATTTCATTTTTTGCTTCGCTCGAATAGCCTATAGACTAACAGCAGTACACTTCGTCGTGTGAGAAATGTCATGGGAGAAACTCAAAATCACTTGATGTTTCGCTGTCATGTCTTCTACCGACAATGGGAAGCCATTTGTCCACGGTTCACACCAAAAGTGCCGCATTGCAGTCTATGTACTACATCTCGACATAGATCACGAGCGAGCGAATATTGAATATTCGTAAATCGAGGTTCTACGTTCTACATGGTTTGGAAATTTGGAAAATGGAAAATTGGAAGCGAAACAGCTCCTATTTAAACACCCCTCAGTATTCCCCTGGACCAAAATTAGAAACACCTAGCAACTAACGTGCTTTTGTGGGCACGATGACATTTGCGCTCGCGCAATGGTTGTACTGGAGTCGCTTTCTTCGGCCCATGAGCAACCGGCGCTGGTGCTCAGGCAGCTTCTTGATGCAATTGTCACGCTTTCCGATAGCGAAGCCAGCGTCAACAAGACTCCAAGCCAGTGTCAACGACAAGGATTCGCTCCTTAGTAACCGTGTCGCTTCTTCTTCTACACTGCTGCCGTACACGTCATTGTTGAAACCAACGAGTCGCGGCCATGTAAGAGAGGCCCCTACATATCGAACCGCTTTGCGTCACCGCTAGCTGCGTCACTCTTAGAGAGAACCTCATGAAAAAACAAATTCGAAAATATTAAAGCATCGTGGCCCCGCCACATGCATTTCGAATTCCACCAATTTGGTGTCCTTTTACATGTACAACTTGGGGTGCGTCAGCACGACACCACATCACATGAAAAATCGAGATCGCTATATAGGAAATGCGGCGCAGAATACGGCCGACGACAAATTAGATATGGTAAGGTTAGTGCCGCGGCACACATGACCAGATCAAACCGCACCCGGAACAAGGGGGGGCAGGAACACTGCCATAGTATATTGCAAGTAGCAAATGGACACGCGAAGGAACAAGACCGCTTTATAGGAAGCGGAAGCAGCAAAGCACCGGCACCCGCTCCTCTAGTGCGTGCACCAAACACGACCCAGAGGAAGGCTCGACACGCCATATCAAAAGGACGGGGAAGGATTTTGACTGCCCTCTTCCAAGAAGCCGAGCCACGGTTGACAGCCCACCCGAAACACACCCCATGTTCTCTCATTCTACACAGGGTTTGAAATTAGTCCTTGACTTCTAGCACCCTACGCCCATTCTTCGTCCATACACCGAAGGCTAGTCATGGCTGCTATGCCCCTCCCGCAAACAAAACCGCCTTCAGTTCCAAGATCATACAACAGGAATAAGCCTCTCTTCCTCCCAGCGTTTCTCCTATCTCGATACGGCGCTCCGCTAGTACATATATATATAGTTATTTTGGGCATGTTGTCGGCCCCATCGTCTTGTCTCCTGGCCCGTGTTGCCGCTACGCACAGTGTTGTTGAACCCCGGGAGGACTTCTCGGTCTCGCCTCCTCCGCCGCCAGCCTTAATTCCTCCCCTGTTCGTTTCGGCAACAAGAAGGGGGGGAGAGAGCGTGCGTTGCGGGTGCCTCTGTCGCTGCTGCTGAGGGGCTACACTAAAGTAAACGAGAAAGTAGACCCACACCACGCCATCAGCAAGGGCGTATCGTGAACATCTATGTGCAGATGTGTTGAACGTCGGCTCAAAAATATTGACTGAGTGCTCTTGTTTAGTCTTGAACTAGGTGCAAACCCCCCTACGTGCAATGTTTCGGCGACAAATGAACGTAGCCTGGTATCACGTGCTGCTGCTGCTGCTGCTGCTGCTGCTGCTGCTGCTGCTGCCCCTGCTGCCCCTGCTGTCGTGACTTGCCTTGGCCATCCATCCTCTGTATTGCAATGGTAAGCCCACTGACGATTACGACCACGAGGCAGACCATGAATCTGACCTCGTTCATTTCCTTCCCGTTCCTCATCATGACTACCAGGGAAACCTGACGATAAAGGAGCGCAGGTGTTTCACCAAGAACGCGTCAAGAAAAAAAATCGGTTCGATACCGCACATTTTCACGCTAAGACTTTGCCACATTACTGCCGCATCCTAACCACAAGATAAAGCAGCGGCGTAGGGTTCATGTGTGCCGCCATAAGCTCTCGCGGAAAAACGGTTGCCCGCGTACAAGACCCTGAAAGTCAGCTTAGTTCGGGCAGGAAAGGCAGTCGCTACCCCTTAAACTTATCGTTGGATGGACATGAGTTCCGTTGGAAAAAATAAAAAAGAAATACCCATTTCCTGGATCAGTGCATGGCAATCCATTCTTTTTCTATGGTTGTTTTCAGAAGAGCAGAAGTTACATAAGATCACTGAACGACTACCCCCTCAAGATGCAAGATGGGTCTCGACAGGGGTGTGCTGGAGTCCTTGCAGTGAAGGGTCAGGCACTCCGGTCGCGACCTAAATCCTAGAGCAGTACCACTTCGCATTCTCTATTTGACGTATGTATGTATGCATACCCCGCTCCTGGTGGAAAAAACTACCGTGCGGTTACGAGTACAGTTATAGTCGTTGTGCCGCTCATGCATGTTTGGTGGTGGTCATTCCCAACATGATCGCCGCGTGCCATGTGTGATTTTTTTTTTCTACTGCTGTGTCGCTCCTCCTCCTAACCCGACTCACCAAGGCCGACAATAAAATGCAGATCGGTGCTACACGTACTAATCCTTCTGCTGCTGCTCCTCGTTCAGTAGCCTGGACCGAAGACAGGGTGGTCTCGGGACGGGCCGCCACTCCAGATGACATGCTAACAGAGCGTGTTCCCGACTATCAGAAGGAAGGCTGTCTGATGACGGAGAGCATGTGAGCGCGGAGGAGTGCATTGATGTAAAAAAGTAGCAGGTCATATTTATTTTCGAAAATTGAGTCAGCGCGACACAAGCAAGCGTAGGGAGATGCCAAAAAAACAACGTTGACCGGAAAAGACATGGGGTGTGGCAACTGTCACACACAGCACCGCAGTGCTGCACGGCTGAAAAAAAACAATTGACGGAGGAACAATAAAATATAGGGGTACACCGCTTTCGATGGGAGGAGGAAGTTGAAAAAAAAGCTGCCTAGTCTTTTTTCAACTCTTGGTCGAGAAATTTCGTCAATATAACTTTTGGTGCACGCTCCTTATGGGACGAAGAAATTTTTGTGCGTGGGACTGGCGGAATGCGGAGGCGTAGTCCTTTTTCGTTTTTTTGAAACGGCGAGAAGCAGTGAAAGGTAAACTACGCGGAGGTGCAGCAAGCCCGTGCTGGGCGTTACTTGGGGCACTCGGTAGTCGGCCGTGTTAGGCCGAGAGAGAGAGATTGAGGTGGCGTTGGAGTAGGCGTTGGAGAAGGAAACTTGATTGGAGAGAGCCACGGCGGTAGCGGTGGAGAGAGAGGAAGTGAGCTGCACGCACGCAAGCCTCATCACACCCGCCGCCAAAAGGGTCCCCATGACTGCACCGGTGGTACCCCACAACACACGAAACTCTCAACACGTATCCCCCTGGGATCCTCACGACCAGATACTGCTGCGAGTATATCTAACATCCCCCCTGCTCGCAACAGTTTCTCACTGAAAACCTTGCTAACATCTCATATCTCAACCGAAAGACGTATTTTCCAGAACAATATGCCATCAAGACTATACCAAAATATAAGAGAGAAAAACAATTCAAAGAAACGCATATGCTGCATCGCGCGTAACGAATACCTGGCGCGGAAAATGAAACAAGACCAAAACAAACTCATCAGAAAAACAATGAACACTCAAAAGCATCCGTCTACAAACTCTTCGTAAGGAAGGCGACGGCACGTGGATTACCGAATTTTACTTCCTCTCTACCAGTTC
The DNA here is from genome assembly GCA_000310025.1 of Ectocarpus siliculosus. NCBI lineage: Eukaryota > Phaeophyceae > Ectocarpales > Ectocarpaceae > Ectocarpus > Ectocarpus siliculosus. Next base: position 413,692 of record FN649003.1, read on the forward strand.
CCGGAGAAAATGGTGCCTTACATATATGTGCTTCGAGTTCAAGTTCGAGATGAGCTTCTGCGCTAGTTGAATCGCCCCCTGGTTGTCCTCGAAGATTGGGATGCACGGCATGCCAACCTGTGGCAGCATGAAACGCCACCCCTGCCTCAAAAACAAAACCTCCTTCACTACATCATCAAGCGCGACGTACTCTGCTTCTGTCGTCGAAAGCGTAACGCACTTTTGCGTTCTGGAAAACCAAGACACGGCGCCTCCTCCACACGCCACGATCCCCCCTGATACCGACCTACGGTCTGCTGCCTTGCTTGCAAAGTCCGCATCAGCGTGCCCCTGCAAGCAGAATCCCTCTACCGTACCTCTCTGAAATGAAATACCGAAGTGACCCGTCCTCCTCGCATACCCTAAAATACCTATCGCTGCATCCCAGTGGACCTGCTTCGGAGATGCGCAATACCTAGCGACTGCCCTCACAGCATTCGCAATGTCTGGTCTAGTCTGAGTCGCCAGCCACATCAATGATCCGACTAGCTCACGAAACGAAAAGTCTGTCTCCACCTCATCCGCATCAAAATGAGAAAGCTTCACCCCCGAAGACATCGGAACGCTCTCACCCCCGACTGCTCCATACTCTGCAGCTAGCTCATCCGTGAAAGTCTGCTGAGAAATCGTCAAGCTACCAGTCTCCTTGTTCCTCTCGTAAAAGCACCCAGAATACTATCTCAACTCTCCCAGGTTCTTCACCGGCACAGACTTGTTGAGGTCAGCGCCAAACTTGTCACATCTCTCCCTCTCTCCCACAGCAAAAAAATCATCCACATAGTACTACCAAGATCAAAACAACACACCCATCCTCAATCAATCGAAACACACAAGCATCGGCCAAACACTGCTCAAATCTCAATGCTAACATCAAACACCTCTTTAGCATTGCATGCCACTGCCATGATGCCTGCCTCAAGCCATACAGACTCTTGCCTAAGTTTACAATCATTCCAGATAGAGCTCCACATGCCTGCGGTAGGCGCATGTACACGTCTTCATCCAAATCCGAACGCACAAAAGCTTGCTCAATATCGAAATGACAAAGGTCGAGGTTCAACTCGCACGCCAAAGCCGCCAACATCCTAACACACGAAACAGAAACGGTAGGTGCGTACAACTCTCCAAAGTCAATGTACTCTCTCTGCATATCACCTCTCGCTACAAGTCTCGACTTAACCTTAGTGGGCCACCCAAACTCATCTGCCTTCCAATCGAATACCCACTTAGCGTTAATCGCATTCTCCAATGATTGCTACTTTGCCGGAGTAGAAGTCCCCGCTTCCAACAACCCGTAAAACTCCCTTTGCTTGGAGTCGCTCCAGAGGTGTCGGTGCTCCGACGCCATGGCCTCGTTGCAGCTCTTTGGAACACGAAGGTCGCTAGCATTGCGGAAGGTCAGGGCGTTGCTTCGGCGGGCGCTGGTCTCGCAGCATGGCGTCAATGTCTTCCCGGTTGGCGAAAAGCATGGCAAATGCAAGTGGAAAGCCAGCTCCTCCAGCCCCCGGGTCGACCGCTGCGAGTGCTCCCGCCTGCTCTCCTCCCCCCGCTCCCCCCGGCTCTCCAGTCTCCGCTCCCCCCTGCTCCCTGCGCTCCTCGTCCACCGCGCTCCGAGTCTCCAACATCGACACCAGAGTGTTCTTGTCTAGCATCGAGATGAGAGCTGTGCTGTGCCTTGTCCCCGATCTTGTGCGGCTCGGCAGCCGCGGGTCTGCCATACCCTCGGCCTTCTTATCCGGGCGAAGCTGCCGCATGGCGTGAGCCGTAAGCGGGTTCATCGCGGGGTCCGGCAGCGGCGGCGGCCGGGCTGGATCGGCAGTCGCCGACGGTGATGGCGAAGCGGCAGAGGGCGGAGTTGGAGCGGGAGCTGGAGCGGGCGACGGCGTGGGCGCTGGCGGCGGCGTGGCGGCGGTCGAAGGCGTTGGAGCGGGCGCGGGAGCTGGAGCGGGCGACGGCGTGGCGGCGGTCGAAGGCGTCGGGGCTGGGCCAAAGTTGATCGAGACAACCGGCGGCGTGAACGGGGGGGGCGTCGGCGCAGCGGTGATACCAGCGGAACCCCCCTCGCCGGCTGGCGCCGACGTCACCCACGATGCGTCGTTGGTGTAGACGACGCGGCCGGTGGACACCTTGAGGACCTTGACGGTGCCGCTCGGGTGTTTGTCCCCGCCGTGCAGGTAGTAGCACAGGGTGGCCTGGTCGTCGAGCTTGGTACGGCGATCCTCACGCATCAGGCCGGGCTGGAAGAACGGCAGCACGCGGAACGGCCCCTGCTCGCCGGTGAACATCTCGTGCGGCGAGCATCACCCGGGGTTGGCCTTGGTCGCCGACTGGTTGAGAGCGTCGGCGGCCCACTTCGCCGATTCCATCCAAAGACGGTCGCCGCGCTGGTCGAGGCCGGGGATGGAGGCGAAGTCGACGTTGAACACACGGCCAGCGCTGCGGCGGGCGACCATGCCGGCCTTCATGATCCGCCAGATGGCGCTCTCGACGACGCCATTGTACTTCGGAGTGCCAGGCGGGGTGAACTCGACGCCGATGCCGTTGTCGTCGCAGAAGCGCCGGAAGTCGCCACGGGTCGACTCGGTGCCGTTGTCGACGCGGAGACACTCGATGCGCCCAAGGTCGTACCGCCCCACGTCCGCCAGCAGCCTTTTCGTTGCCGCCAGCGCGTCGGAAATCCGCCGGAGACCGGAGACCTTGTTCCACCGCGAGGCGCTATCGACGGCGACGAACAGGTAGAGGTTGCCGCCCAGGGAAGGCACCAGCGGTCCACACAGGTCCAGGTGAACACGCTCGAGTGGCTTGGACGCCCGCGCTCCCGGCCCCCGCGGCACCGACGCTCGCCTGCGCTTCGCCTTCATGCAGTCCGTGCACGGTTCCAGCTCGCCTGTGAGAGTGATGCCCCTCTGCCGAGCAGTTTCTCTCAAAAGCGGTTGACAGGCGTGTGCGAGGGAACGGTGGAAGCGGTTGATGTCCACGGACTGATCGGTTGAACCGAGAGCAAAGGGAGACGCACCAGGGCCAAGCGCGGCCGCACCCAAGTCAAAATCAGCACCCCCATAAATACCATCCAAAACAGCAGCCACGCGCGCAGCATCAGTCTCAGGGATAAACACGGGGGAAAGCTCTTGATACGGGGTGTCATCATAGCCATCTATGAGCTGCTCGTCGGTGAGCATACTCGTATCTCCAAGATCCATATCCGGAAAAGTACCCACACACACAAACTCGGACGCCGAAGAAGGTTCTACGCCGGCAGAGCCGGCGGGCGGGACGCTCTCACTCGCAGGTACTACACTGGTGGAACCCGTATGCGTGACGCTATCAGCCGAAGGTACTACGCTGGTGGGACCAGCGGGTGTGAGGCTCTCACTCGAAGGTACTACGCTAGCAGAGCCAGCGGGAGGAACACGCAACACGGACACCAATGATTTGGCGGAGCCCCCGCTGGGGGAAGAAGAACACGATGCACCATTGGCGGGGGCGGAATCGGGGGCAGTCACGAATGCAGGCAAAGCAGAAGAGTCTACTATAGTTGCAGATGGGTCGTAAGGCAATCGCATCGCATAAGCGGCAGACGCTTTCTCCTCTTTAGCAAACAGCAGTTCATTTTGTAAAGTCGCACCACCCTCGTCTTGAAGGATTTGTTGCTTGAGGGCAACAGCATGCGTGGAGAACAGGTTGAAATTCAGGCTTTCCACTGCAGATACATCTGTCAGCTTCACACGCATCGTCGTTTGTTCACCATTCCCATCCTCCTGAAAGAAGCCAAGGTTGATGCTACCGATAACGTGCACTTCGAGCAGTCGACCATCACCTACGACGACATACTTCCTACTCGCGGGGATCTCCTGCAGGTCGCACATATGTAGGCTACTGTTGGTAAAACTGTTGCTTGCACCTGAGTCAGCTACCCATCTCTTGCTACCAGGCGGCCCCTCACTAGATTCCACACTCAGCAAAGACGAAGCAGACGCAGCAGACTCAACTCCAATCGTCACTCCTATCCTACCAAAAACATCTTCTGGGTGAGACTTGCCTAGGGGCAACGATTGTGCCGTGCAGAGGTGGAGGTAGCCCGAAGATGCAGACGCGCCAGGAGAAGGGGTAGAGGACGAGGAGGAAGCGGTGCTGCTGCTGCTCGCGGGGGGGGGCTGACGTGGCTGCTCGGATCACGAATCTTCGCCGGCGGGAGGGTCGTAGACGTAGTGGATGCCGCCATCAGATGAACGGCCGTCTTCGTCCCGGAGGAGTAGCTGTAGCTGTCCCCACCGCCGGCGTAGTGGGCGTACCCGGCGTCGTGGTAGCCGTTGTCCTAGTAGTAGCCGTCGTCGTATTCACCGTAGTCTTCGTAGTAGCCACCATTATCGTGGGCGTAGTACACAACGTACGCCTGCTCTCTTCCGTGGCCAGGACGCGTATGCCCCGGGCCTCTCCCTGCCCGCTCTCTTTCGGCACGACCGTCGCTATTGTGGCGTCTCGCGGGCCCACGACCCCCCGGATGACGCCCCAGACGACCACCAGACTCACGTCCACGAAGAGGTCGCGGGGGGGGTGAGGCTTGGCTCCAGCCACCGCCACCATGACCGGTGTGGTGCTGCTGCTCTATCCTCACCCATCGCCCGCCACCGCGGCCGGGCCCCGGCGGCGGTCTACCCCCTCGCTGGCTACCGCCGCTACCGCGGCTGCCGCCGCCCGAGCGGCGTTCCTCGGCGCCCTCTCTCGAACGCGCGCGCCGCAGTTGCTGCTGGAAACGACACTGCTCGTTGGTGTGAAGCTCGGACTGGTGGTAGCCACAAAATCCGTCGGGGTCATCGTTGAACACGTCACCCTTTGTCTTCTCTCCGTCACGATCTGGACCGCCAGCTGCTGCGTGGCCGCCGTCTTGATCCCCGGACGCCCCCCCACTGCCCCCGCCGCGCCGGCCCATGCCGGACGCGGCGAGAGCGAGCTCCACCTCGCGCCTCTCCCCCTTGCTCCTCTCGCACTCCATCTCCACGTGGGCGTCCCTCACCACAGTCTCAAGGGTACGCAGCGTCAGGACATCATGGGCGAGCAGTATTCCTGCGCGACATACAACGAAGAGGGAAGGCCACGAGCAATGTCCTTGTTGGCATCCGTTTCATCCTTAATCTTACCTACAGATGCTAGACGCAGGCGAAGGGCTTCTGCCCGGGCAATATAGTCCTGTGGACCCTCCGACTCTTTCATCTCCAACTCCTTCCAGTCCTGCTCCAACCTAGACGTTTCTGACTGCTTCTTCTCTTGATAGAACTCGGTCACTTTTTTCCAGCCTTTTTGTGGACTCTCACACGCCAGAATTAAACTCTGAACCGGGGGGTACAAGACCTTGCTGATGAGAATATTTCATAGTTTGAAAGACTTGTCTACCACATTATTGCAAAAAAAATCTCCGAAGCCCTGCTACATTCAGACCCCTCTTTCCAACCTTGACCTCGACCTACAGTTCCAACGCATCATGCACACCCTCCTCCTGAAAATATGAGATCTCCCTACCACAATAAATATCAAACATAATATACAAGTCCTGCTCCTGCTTCTCGCTACCAAGCCAAGGGTCTATTTCTGAGCCAGGATTGACACGTAACGTGCCTGAGCGGGCAGAGCCCTGTTGTTGAGCGATGGCCTCAGCTGTCGCCTCAGCCGTTTGCGCTACGATGTGTGCGACGCTGCTGGGGTCGTTGAATGTGGCTAGTGTACCCTGGCTGGAGGGTGATGGCTGGTTGCCGGTAGGTGGGACTGGGTTGCCGGCTGGAGGGGCTGGGTTGCCGGCTGGTGGTTGGGCAATGGTGACTTCACCCTCGTTGATCCTGTTGGCTTCGAGTTCGGCTTGCACTCGTTGCTGGACGATCTCCTCCACTTTTTGTTGTAGCTCTTCCCAGCTGAGGGCGGAGAGGTCGATGTCCTCCATGATGTCTGGTGTTGTGGGAGTCTACCGATTGCGCGTGACTGCACAACCCCCGAAAGGCTACGCCCGCGCACAAATACCGTGATATCGCAGTAGTGTGAAAGGTAAACTACGCGGAGGTGCAGCAAGCCCGTGCTGGGCGTTACTTGGAGCACTCGGTAGTCGGCCGTGTTAGGTCGAGAGAGAGAGATTGAGGTGGCGTTGGAGTAGGCGTTGGAGAAGGAAACTTGATTGGAGAGAGCCACGGCGGTAGCGGTGGAGAGAGAGGAAGTGAGCTGCACGCATGCAAGCCTCATCACACCCACCACGCCAAAGGGTCCCCGTGACTGCACCGGTGGTACCCCACATCACACGAAACTCTCAACACGTATCCTCCTGGGATCCTCACGACCAGATACTGCTGCGAGTATATCTAACAAGCAGGCACACCCCTTCATAACACACCGGGAAGAAACCGGCCAAGAGCGTGCGGGAGAGGGTACTTGCAACCTTTTTTCTCCGCACTCACAATACCCCAAGGCATCCAACCTGGTACCAGAAGGAAAGATGCTGGGTAGATCTACCTCTCTCGGAGTAGCATTGCTGCTGCTGTTGCCTCCTCCTTCGAAAAGTTATCGCTGGAAAACCAAACCATGACACACAACCCCCGTGAACTTGAACCTACTGCTCTCTGACGTGGGCATTTTAGGATCAGCCACAACTTTTCCCCGACGCGCACGATAACTCAAGGCACCAAACCTTGGGCATGAAAGATGGAGCAGAGAGCTTTCTCCCGCCGAGTGGTCTTCCTATTGCTGCTGTTTCTTCCTCCTTCGGACAGGTATCGATGGAAAACCAAACCGGCAGAAACACCCAACTCGAACTAAGCGCTCGCGGCTGCTGAGGGTTGTGCGTCAGCACAAAATGTTTCCCAGCGCATTCGGCACCTCACGGCGCCAAACCTTGGCATTGCCCAGCAGCCCATGGCATCACCTCCTTCCAGATACCATTCATGAGGCAACGTGTTAAGTATTCGTCGAGATATCAGTGAACGCGGCCTTCACAATCGAAGCTGGAGAGGGGGTCTACGTGTGTTGTAGGAATAACAGCCGCGAAACAAGCTGCAGAACATTGTCTCCAGATGGCAGCTGTTTGCCTCGGAGAAAAGTTCCAAAGCTTTTTCCGCAAAATTTGATATTTTCCTCCTATAATAATTATCGTACATTTTTGGGATTTTTGGCCTTTTTCACAACATTCTGCTCCCATAAAAAGCGGTGCTACTCAGCGCGACCGGCGTAAATCCACCCAAGGCTAAAGGTCACAACAGCTGTGGACTATTCCTACAGCCATCTAGGGAACCAAGATTTGCCATTCCGTCCACGGTGGTAGGCTTCAAAGTTGTCACCGCCACCCATACACCCTGCCAACAAAAGCAAAGTTGGTATCTACGCGGCGCAACCACGGTGCTGTGCACCCGCGCAGAGACCAAGCAACGAGAACGCGCCCACCACGTGACCAATCGCCGCCAAAACTCGAGGGCAGATGAACTGAGCGCCAGAGAGTATATTGCGCAAGAATTCAACTTGATTAGCGCAGAGCATCGAGAGGCAGGCACGGATGAAGTTGGAAACTTGCGCTCACATACAGGCACCGTGCTTATGCCCCCGCACGCTGGCGGCAACACCGAGAATCACTTCTTCTTATAATAGCTGCTGATCTTGCGGTTATCTAACACCTGGAATGGTGCTGCCAGATGAACCACAGGTAGAGCACTCTTGAATGGCGTCGACTAGGTTTGAATTGAAATTGCTGTCGGGGTACCCCCCTCCTGGTGCTGGTATTGTTTACAGAAAATAAACGTAACCTGACAGAAAACTACCCGTGCGAGATAATATCACAGTCGAAATAAGGGATGTGTTGAAGATTTTACAGTGAGCCTGAAGAAAACGGGCTAGATACTAGGCAATTGCCGTGTCCGTATTGTTTTCGATGAATAGGTTTGAACAGACCCTAAACGTATAAACAAAGATAAATATATTTAGGGTCTACTGTTTAAGCCTATTCACCGATAACACGGACACAACAATAACTACGGGGGTGGGAGGGGTGCGGCAGGCGGGCGAGACGGCGAGGAAAGACAGGAAACGCAAAGAGGCGGACCGAGTGGCGCGAAACACCGTGCCGAATTGAACGTCTTGCTTGACTTATCTCCCCCCCGCCCCCCCCCGGTGTTTGCCATCGGGGTTGGGTTTTCGTCGCTTGGCAACGATGTTGTAAAACAAGCCAATTTACTTCGTGAACTCGGCAACCAGATTACCGGGGGGGGTTTTACATCTGTTTTTTTCTTGGCAATTGACACAATGGGGTATACCCCGCGTGTTTGGGCAAAAAATGGGGTATATGTTTTTTCGGTGTCGGGCGCAACGCCTGACGTCGAGTAGGCGCCTTAAAACCCCCTTCTAGCGCTTCAACCCCATGCGCCAGGTCGTCCTTAGAAAGGACGCCCAACTCTAATTTTCTTTTCGCCCACAGGAACAGGGTTAACTAGGGCCTGGAAGAGGGGAGGTTGTTGGATGACCCCATTTTGTTCACGAAACCGCGGGGCGCACACACCTGTCCGCTAAAAGTTTATTATCTAGTACCCCATTTTGTTCACAAACGTACCCCATAATGTTCAAGGCATACCCCTTTTTGTTAGGTGGGGACGCTCCTGCAGACTGTCAAAATGGCAACCAACAACAACCGCAGACCACCGTAGGTGGCGACAGAAGATGTTGGGGTGTGGTGGTTTGTGGTGCAACACGCAGGTTTCGCGGTCTGCGGGGCGGCAAGACGACAGACGATTTTGGGGTATAGTGGTCTGCGATGCAACATACAGGCTTTTGTTGTGGTCTGCGGCGAGGCAAGGAGACAAAGATACAGAGATAGATGTGTTGGTCTGCGCTTGGCTGTTGGTTGCCATTTTGGCAGTCCGCAGGAGCGTTACCACCGAACAAAAAAGGGTATTCCTTGAACATTATGGGGTACGTTTGTGAAAAAAAATGGACTAGATAAGTTTTTGCAGAGAGGAGGGTGTACCCCGCGGTTTCGTGAACAAAATGGGGTCCTCCGACAAGCTCCCCTCTTCCAGGCCCTAGTTATCCCTGTTCTTGTGGATGAAAAGGAAAAAAAAGTTGGGCGTCCTTTCTAACGACCTTGCGTATGGGGCTAATGCGCTAGAAGGGGGTTTACAGGCGCCTGCCCGGCGTCAGGCGTTGCGCTCTACACCAACAAAAAGTATACCCCATTTAGTGCCCAAACAAGCGTGGCATACATACCCCATTTTGTCAATACCCCCTTTTTTTTAACCATAACCAACGGTCGTCGAGTAGATCATGTTGTGCGGGGTCGAGAACCCTCACTCTGCGCAAGGGGGATGATCGCACCACGTTGTGTTAAAATGGCAAAGCATCCTCGAGGCAGTTACACAGTGCTTACCATTGTCTTTGGAAATGAAAGCACCAGAATATAAATTAAGTCATACGCAGCTGTCATCCGTACGCAAGGAAGTAAGCACAAGATGCCGAGCACCCTTCGCAGGATGCAGCTTACCCTTCATACGACTCGCCGAAAACCTCACGGCGCTTCGCGCTTGGTGATATGAGAGCCTGGTCCGGTGAGAACCCGGCGTGCTCCGTCCCGGCTTTGTAGGGATGCGAGGTCAATGGTCTAACGACTACGGCATGCACGACAATGAGTACACCCCCCCCCCCCCCCGCCCCGGCACTGCACCATTGCACCAACCCCCCGCGAGCGATGACGTGCATGAGCTGGCGCGAGTGTCCCGCTTTGTCTTGTGTTGTTTTGTGTTGTTCTGTTTGCTTGTTTGTTGTCTGTCGCTACGGCGTGTCTTTCTCTGTCTGCGTCTTTCTCTTTCTCTTTCCCTTCTCTCCATCTGCTCTCTTGCTTTTCTTTTTCTTTTTCTTTCTCTTTCTCTTGTCCTTGTTCTTTTTCTTTTTCGTTTTCTGTTTTCGATCTTTTTCCAATCCAGGATCACCTCGCATAGCGTGTAGAAGCGAGCGGAGTGGCCTTGACTATCTGTCATTGATATGTACCATTGGCTTGCGGACCCTTCGGGTTCATTTTTATTTTCGTATACCTTTTTTGGGCATGTTAGCCTGTGACCACGGGAGGGAATCGACCCCGTCAACAAGTGTTAGACTAAGTACGGACAGAAGAAGGTACTAGGCAGAGAGAACGGAACGGTTTTTAATGGTGTCAGCCATCCGTTTGGTATAAGGTTAGTAGGTGCCTGTTTCGCTGTTGCTCCGGTAGACCGGAGCGTTGGAGGGGACCTGTCTATCTTCCCTTTTGTTTCCGTTCGCTCTCTTTCCCTCTCTCTTTCTTTTTTTTTTTTCTCTTCGCTCTTTCTGCTCTTTTTTCTTTGCATTTCGTTCTTTCATCCCTTTTCGACCGGGGTCAATCGTCTCAATTATCCCGGCTAGCCTGTTTTCCTTAGTTTTTTCTTTTTGTTTGGGAGGAGGAAACAAATCGCGCCTTGGAGAAATTTTTTTCTCGATTCCATTTTTTTTCTTACTGTAGAGGGTGTACCCCCCCTTTAGGGGAAGTTGACTTGTGACCACGGAAGGAAGGCGTCAGCGTCAGTTGGAGCAGTACGGACAGTAGAAGGTACTGAGCGGAGACCGGAACGGTTTCTAATGTGAAGACAACAACAACAACAACAATCCATGCCCCCGACAGACCGGAAACATCACATGCAGGCAATAAAAAAGGGCAAATATTCCGAGGCACGAACCCCTGACCTATTCTATCGGAGGGTCAGGGTTGTGGCCCTGCCACCCAGCGACTAGTTGATTGTCATTCAAAGCTAATGGTTTTAAACATCATGTACAGTAGATGCTCTGCTTTGGCAGGGGCACGAAACCGGCTAAAACCCAACGCTAACCCTACCCCTAACCCCAAACCCAACCCGACAGATGCTAGGTTGACGCTGGGTGGCTCAGTTGGTGAGCCAGGATTGGACCTATAGGTTGGTGTGGTGTTGACTGGGAAAATTTAGGCTGTTACTGCTTGGGTAGGTGCTAGATTGGCGTTGATGGGATAACCCTATTGTTGGTTGATATTGCCTGGATAGTTGCTAGGTTGGTCCTGACGTGGCTAGGTGGGCCTTGGAATAGGGCTAGGTCGCTCTTGGGTGGTGGTAAACGGTGTTCGTGCAGGTCTGTAAAAAGGTGGAACTGCCAAGTTGGGGGTGCATGACTTATGTGCGTACCCATGGGTGCATCGAATACTTTTCGCATGTTGTATATATTGCTGTATATGCATCGTCCAGGGTGGATTTTATCCTTCCCAGCGTTGTCACACAACATGGTCTACTGTAAGCTAATGCACTTGTAATCGGGACACAATGTACGACATGTTAACTTTGTCACTTTGTTTCGAAAGAAAACCAGAGACAGCAGCAGCACCACGACCAACCCAGCAAACACTCACAGCAGTTTCATGTGTTCGTTCGCCTACCGTCTTGGGATCTTGGCAGGAATTGGGAATGGACGAGCGTTAGTTGCACGCGAACCGCTCGAAAAAAGCACGCGTTCTGTTACACAGCTAAATCGCAATATCGATCACCCAGCGGGAGTAATGTCGCATCATCGTCGAGATCCCTTTATCGTATACAGCAGTTAGTTGTACTACTACTCCGTCCAATCGCAAACATCTGCCGGAAAAGGAATACCCGAGAGAAAGTAGCCAACCTCAGAACGGAGGGCTAATAATATAAGTCTACTGCGGCTAGGCAGCATGCTGCTCGCCGTCAGTCAGCGTGTTGAGACCATACCTGAACACGTAGGGTTTCGGGATCTATTTGTGTTGAATGTTCCTGCTGTTGTTACCGAGCCAGAGGTGATGATGGGAGAGGTGCGATGATGGTGGTTGGTGGTTTGTGCGTGTGTATTGCAAGTTTTGCCTGACCTATACGTATTGGTTCGTGACAATGACATGTAGATTGTTCCTAGAATGTTGCCCATGAATCGTTCAGGGGAGAAAACCACAGGTGGAGTGCTACAAAGGTATCTACCGATGTGTGCTTTTTCATTCGAAGTATGTGTGCATGTGGCAACGAATTGTCTGTTCTGTGTTGCGACAAATTCATCTGTTCTGTTTGGTTCTGTCTTGCAAGAAAAGTTCGCATTTTCCCCCTAACCTGTGCCCCTGACCGGGAGTGTTTCCGCCGGCATCATCATCTAACAACGTGCACTTGAGGTATTGACAGGCACGAAATGGCCGTACTCACCGAGGCCACCGGTGCCACGTACGTCCAATCGTTTGATCCCCCGCCCCAATCGATCTCTGCAATCCCCACACCGTCCGATTCATCACCGGCCAATTGATTCGCGACACTCAAAATTTCTTTGGGAAGAGTACATACATTCCATCTGACTGTCTGTCAACAGACTCATTTCTAGAGAGCAAGGACTTGGCAAGGATAATAAAGATGGGTTCGTTCGTTGACATCCAAAAAAAAGGGGGGGGGAGAGATATCACTTTTTTTGCTGCTCGGGAAATCGTAGAAAAACAGATGTTTCGTAGAGTTTGTATGGATTCATTGATCTACGTTCATACGATGCCGGTCGCCCCGGTGGTCTAGTTGGTATCCTCGACACCTTCTACAGGTCAGGTCAGGGGTTCGGTCCCCGGCGTAAGCGAGCTTTTCTTGCAAAGTGAGTTTTTCTCTCGCTTCCGCTCTTCTTGGCCTAGTGGATAGCGCTAGTAGTTCGTGTGTACACAGAGAGAAGAGAGTGCTGAACTCTTCTCGCATTAAAAATCGAAGGCAAAGTACCGCAGGAGGGGAGGGTAGAGAGGGGCTCTTCTGTGTGACCACGGGGTGGAGTAAACGGCAGGCACTAGCAGCGCTGTCGCTGTGAGCGCTGATTCTGATCGAAGACAAAAAAAAAAAATAATAATAAAACGATATCCTTATTACGACTCTTTTCTTCGATACTCTTTTCTTCGATAGAGATGGATTCGTTGGGTACTGACTGTCATTCATACTGACTGGTGAAAAAAAAAGAAAGACCAACTACCGGTTCGAGATGGCCACAGCACCACAGCGGATAATTACCGCGGCACCTTTGTTACTGCTGCCGCAACTGTTGTTGACAGCTTCATGCCATACACTACTCAAGTTTGAAGTTGCCGAGAATGTTCGCAAGATCACGGACAAAAAGTTCACCCCTTTGGACATCGAAGTGCGAGCCAGTCAGTCAAAGGGAAACAGAGCCAAGAGATTCTTCAACGCTTCTCAGCCCGCACAAGCTCCAACAGAATAACTCGCCTCGGTTGCCGTCAAGGTATACGATTGTATCCAATCTATCTATGTGATCCGCACATCCTCCTGTTCCCGTGTTCAGCTGGTCCTCGGCCTCGAGTTCTGCCTCCAACTCTTTCACCTTCCCGCCCAGCCCCCAGCACCTCCAACTGCATGCAATTCTCTTTCCTTGATGGCGCCGCTCTTCGATGTTGTCCTGCACCACCAACGCTTTGTCCGTGCCGTCTCCGGATAGCGTGCGACCTCAACCACTTGGATACAGCATCTGTGGCTCCTTTCTCCATGCACCTCCTCGTCGCTCAGCGGAATCGCTCATTTTCTCGGAAGTACGCTAAACGTCTGTGCTAGCTCATTGCCGACGGCAACCACTTCTGCATCACGGGGGTCAAGTAGCCAGATTTGAGGTCTGCCAGGGACAGACAGTCCTCGTTGAGGCCAAGGGCGTTCTGGTTATTGCTGTCTACAACTGTTAGGCACGCGCACCCCGCCATGGCCAAGTTCGTCACAAAACGCCGAGTTGCAGATGCATTTGCGTTTGCTCGGAGTATGTCAAACGATAGGCCTGACTCTATGTACGTCTAGACCTTGTTCGACGATGAGCAATTAATTGTGTCTCGCCGCATCTATGTATACATGTAGAGATTGTAGAGATGTGAGTATACATGTAGAGATTGTAGAGATGGATCATGGTGTTGTCATTATTACTCAAGAAAAAAAGAAAAGAGGGGAACTTGGTCGCGCCTTAAGACGCCGACCGAAGAGGGCACCGTTCGGTTGTGGCTTCAATCTGTCTGACGCGCTGGTGCCCAGGAGTGCTCACAGGCAGCTTCTTCATGCCATTTTCACGCTTGATGTCCGTTTGCGAAAAGCCAGCGTCAACAAAACTTCATTGAAGCAAAGTGTCAACAACAAAAAAGGATTCACTGCTTGGTAACCGTGTCCCCTCTTCTGCGCTGCTGCCGTACAAGCCTTTGTTGAAACCAACAAGCTGCAGCCATGTATGTAGAGAGACCCCTACACACGAAGTTTTAAACCGCTTTGCGGCACCGCCAGCTGCGTCACACTCAGGCCCAAAAACAAAATCAACAATTTGAAATATAAAAGTGCTTCTGAACCGCATCGCGACCCCGCGAGATGCGCTTCTTCTTAAATACTTGAAAATACACCCGACAAGACAATAATGAATTCCGCACCTTTCGTGTTCTTTTACTAAGATGCGTCAACGCGACACCAGATCACATGAGCAATCGAGATCGCTATATTCTGGCGGAAATGCGGCGCAGAATACGACCGCCCACAGACTAGATATGGTAAATGTAGTGCCGCGTGCACACACGAGCAGATCAAATCACCGCCGAAACAGGGCTAGCGGAACACTGCAAAGGACATTGCGAGTAGCAAATGGACACGCGAACGAACAAGACCGCTTTGTAGGAGGCGGAAGCATCAAATCGCGGGCAGTCCACTTCTCTAGTGCGTGCACCAAATAAGACCCAGAGGAAGGCTCGACACGCCATATCAAAAGGACGCGGAAGGCGAAAGACAAAACCCCAACAGCAATACACCGGCCGACATAGAAACAACCGAGTGACAAAGAGAATACAAGCGCGGTCCATGTCCATGACAAAACACACGCACACACGCTCCATTGGCACGCAAACTGAGTGGCTTTGACAAAAAAAACAGTGGAGCTTGTCACATAACCGCCGTCATCCAATCCTCGTGCCCCTCATCAAATACATGCTTTGCATGCCATGCCTGTCGCTTCTGGTTCAAGGCTCGCAGGGGCCACATATACACATGTCTGGTTCTGAAAGGATCCCACGCATGACTAAATGGTGACTAAACAGCTACCGACCTGTTGGTAGCAGTCTCTCGAACTCGGTGATCTCTTGTGTACAAAAATTCGGCTCCCCCACCCCGGACTTCACCCCTCTCACCCATATACAAAATGCACATTCGACGGCGTTCTTTAAAAGCCCCCCTCCGCCCCCTAGCGGAGCCTTCTACACACAACGGGTTCTTAAGCTCTGCCCGCCCCCCTCACTACAAACTGTGAATATGGAGTCCCAAAGCTCCGACCCATGAATACAGCAATACCAACCATCCTTGGATTATCCCCTTCCATGAGGCCAGGAGTAGAGGATGACCACCCGCCCGAAAAACACCCCGTGTTCTCTCATTCGAAACACATTTTTCAAATCATCCATTGACTTCCAGCGCCACACGCCCGTCCCTCCTCCATGCACCAAAACAATGGCCATTCATGGCTGCTACGCCCCCATCCGCAAAACAAACGCACCTTCAGCTGGAATATGGTTCTCAAAAAAGAAAAAAAAAAACATGTTTTGTTCCCTGCATTTCGCTCAGGCACGGAGCTCCGCCATCATGCTGCGTCGTTGCCGGTGTAGTTATTGTTGGGCAAGTGTTGGCCCCACCGTCTTGTGTCCTGGCCCGTGATGCCGCTACGCACTGCGTTGTTGTTATTGCTGCTGCCGGCGGGGTCCAAGTAGCCGGATGTGGACATGATGTCGGTCTTGCATAGCGGGCACCAGCCATGGTTTTCTCCGTCAAGCCACTCGTCGATGCACTGTTTTTCCCGAGTGTATGCATACCACACCGTGGTATATTCCGCAGCATGAGGAAGCGAAGTAGAAGCATGCGCGTGGTGTACCGGACGGAGTACCAGCGTGCACATCGTGTACCGGAGGAAGTAGCAGCATGTCCGTTTGTGTACCAGAAGCAGTGGTAGCAGCAGTGGCAGCGGAAGCAGCAGCAGCAGCAGCCACCGCAGCAGAAGTGGTGGCAAAAGTACGTCGCGACGGGTAGGGAGAGCTCAGCGACCGAGACAAAGCCGTCAGTGAGTGCCAACGACAGAGACGGCGGTAACGCAGGGTAGGCGAGGGAGGCATCCGAACGGTTGGCGACTTTTCAGACAAAGGCATGTGAGCGTCAAGATTCACCCTCTAACAACTTCCGTGACAAGCGAAACGCGGTGCGACCAACCAGTACGCTCCCCACCTCGCCGTGAACAAAAAAATACCGCGAGACAAATACCAGGGCTTGACTGACGACCGCAACAACAGAAACGGAGAGGTGCAACGCTGTTGCGGCTGCCGACACACGCGCTACAATGGTTACCTCGATATGAAAAACATTTCTGGCGAATATCTTAAACCTCTCTCCTCCTTCCTTCGCCAAAAGCAGGCGAACCTCCGAGGTCGCACGCAAACATGGAGCAATATTACCGTCGCCGCTGCCATCGTACCTTTGCGTGATACAAGTGGCCACACCGCAGCCGGCACAGCTCTTCCCCGTAGGTGTAGTCGCCGAAGCACACGATGCACGACCCCCCCGTCGACCCCTCGCCCTTGGCCTCTTCGCCCTGCACCCCTCCTGCAGCAAAAGCACCCCGGAAAAAAAAAACTCAAAACAATAATTACGGTAACTGAAACGCACAGGAGAGAAAAACCCCGCACGCATGGACACAGTGTACAATACAAGATTTCTTGGAGAAAACCTGCATGGACACTCAGCCAAAGCTTGTGGTAGCATGTCATGCTTTTTTTACCTCTCCCGTTTTGCACGAGACTTCCCTGTGTATTACCCGTTACATACACGTGGAATACTTCCACAACACGAACCAGTGGGGAAAAAAGACGTTCTTCTGCGCAACCCTCGCTCCATACATTTATTCAGTGGGAAAATCTACAGGGAATATATAGGTTATAGTGTTAAGTACGGTTCCTAGTTCTTATACGTTGTGAAAATCCAACCCTCAAAGTAGTATTTCCCAAATTTTCAATCGGTGCCGCATTCGTTATTTTGGCTTGGTTGGTGGATAGGCCAATCATCACATTATAGGCTTGGCTACGCTCGCCGCATGTGCTTATTTCTTTTCTTGTTTCGTAGATACCGCTGTGGGTTTTCTTCACCCACAAGCGAACCTTTCACACGATGAATCCCCACCGAACGCTCTCTCTCCGCTACCCTTGTCTCGCACATTTTTCTACCACGTTTTTTCGAAACGAAACAAAACTCCGGTGTACTGTGTGCCCTTCCTCCTGTATCTGTATGCCCCCGGCTGGTGTGTCCACAAAATTGTGCCGAAAGACGTCCACACAAACAAATGAACGACAAGACAAAAAAAAAAAAAATGTTTCCCATCGGAAGAGACCAGACCAAACGGGCCACCTTTCGCGTCGGTCCTCGGACAAGAAGGCCCTTCATCTCCTGCCTTCTCGCCAGCGGACGCCTCAGCCACGACGACATCCGTCTCGCTTCCTGCTGCCGGCCCAGCCGCTGCCGCGTCTCTAATCTCTCCCCCGGCGGGCCTGTTCGTACAGCTGTCGGTGGCGGGTTCGGCGTCGCTGGCAAGCGCCGCAGCAGCTGCTGCTAACCCTTCCTGCAGGGTCATCGGGGTCGCGCAGCAGAAAGAGCAGCAACCGCCACCAAGATGTAACAAAAGTGGAGGGAAGCGAGAGTGTGCAGCCGGCGGCGCCACTGACAGCGGGAAGAACGGCCAACGGAACGCGGTGGCGCCAGGGGAGGGGGTTCCGCCCGATATCATCATACGTTGCTTCTGAAGGGGGGGGGAGGGGGTCGAGCGTCAACGGCGTGAACCACGGGGTGGGAACGAAGCTGTATGCTGCACTACTCGAGGAAGGAACCAAGCTCCGATGCTGAAGCAGACAACGCACGCATCCAAAACACCACGTACCTGCCCTTTGTCTACCAAAATGATCCGTCTTCCTCCTCCTCTTGCTGTCCACCCGCTAAAATGACCATCGGTGGTCCTACACGGGGGCCCTAAATCTGCCCAAGGCACTTGTAGAAAAGTGAAAAAACAAACAAAACACCGTCCACCTCTAACAAAAAAACAAACACTCAGGTAAAGTGTGTATGGTTCGGTGTGTTTCGTTACAACTGTTGTTGGGTGTTCTTTCATTTTTCAGTTTCGGGGACGCAGTATCAAGACCTGCTCCAGCACGGTAAATAAAAGTATACCTCGCGATCTGCGGCAGCCCGCTCCTGGTCGACGTGCTCGGCGGTGCTGTAGGCATCTCTCCCCGCCCTCCTGGGTGGTGGAGATGCGTACGGCGGCGGCGGCGACCGCAGTGAAGGAGGCGAGGCGGCGCCCGGCGGGCGGGGGGGGGAGCCAGACGCAGGGGCACGGTACGGGGAGAACACGCCTGCGAATAATCTCCCGCTCCCCGCGCCGCTAATACCGCTGGCGTTGCCACCAACGCGGGCAAGCTTCGGAAACCTTATTCCTCTCCCGCTGCCGCCAATATCACCTTCACGTTGGGCAGTGTTCGAAGGGCTGCTGCTGCTGCCGCTGCCGCTCTTGTGATTGTTGCCCCCGTTTTTCTCCTCTGGCGGGCGGAGCACGAAGTAGTTTAACACCCTTCGCCTCGTCTCTTTGTCGAGAACCCCGGGAGGCCTTCTCCGTCCTGCCTCCTCCGCCTCCAGCCTTGCTTCCTCCGCTGTTCGTTTCGACGAAAGGAGGGGGGCAGAGAGAGCGTGCGTTGCGGGTGTCTCTGCCGCTGCTGCTGAGGGGCTACACTATACTAAGTAAACGAGAGAGTAGACCTACGCCTTGCCATCAGCAAGGGCGTATCGTCAACATCTGGAGATGTAAATTCCGACCAAAAAAATATATGATTGAGTGCTCTTGTGTAGTCTCAAACTAGGTGTATACCCCCGTCCTTGCAGTGTTAAGTTGCTACTGCTGCTGCCGCTGCCGCCGTTGCTGCCGTGACTTGCCTGCTAGTCGGGCGGTTTCGACCCTCTGCCGCCGAATGAGAACCCCACAGTAGGCAACGGACAGGACGAAGATGATGACGCTGCCCGGGTGCATTCTCCTCCCGTTCATCAAGTCGCTCGTGATGAACACCAGGGAAAGCTGACGATAAAGGAGCACAGGTGTTGCGCCAAGAAAGAGCCGGAAAAAAAATAAGTTCAATACTCCACATGTACATGCTATTGGTAACACTATGCCATACGACTGCCATTACCTAACCACAACATAAAGCAGAGCCGGAGGGTCCATGTGCGCCGCCATTGCCTCTCGCGCACAAGACCCTGAAAGCCAGCTTGGTTCGGGCAGGAAAGACTGTCGATATCCCCTTGTCGTGGAAGGAGATGAATTCCGTTGTGTGTCGGAAAGAAAACAAACAAAAAATACCACAATCGTTTCCTGGATCGTTGCACAGAAAACCGTTTTCATGGTTGTTTTCAGAAGAGCAGAAGTTACTTCATCATCCTGTAACTGGGAGCCCAAATGGGGACACTTTGGCTGACACACCACTAAAATGCCCGTTTACCGCACCATGGTCGTCACTATGTGTTATGCTCATGCTCCGCTGCGTGAAACGTGTGTGGGAAACCTTGGTCTAGCATGCTTGTGTGAGGTGGTACGCTGTCGTGTGATGCCTGTGTGCCTCTCCTGGGCCTCTGACTTGCTGTACAACAATGTCCCCAAGCCGCGTGTCTCCTTGTTAGTAAAACTGTACATAGCCTACTGTAGAACTGGAAAAATTAAAGTTTTGGTAATATTACTGGAAAAATTAAAGTTTTGTTGACTTTGCTTCAGAATAGAAAATGCCCCCATTTCGTTTGGGGACACTTTCCATACTGAAGCCGAGTCAGCCTCGGCCCTCGGGACTGTACAGTCTCTCCCAATGAGCGAACGCGATATTTTCTGGACCCATAACCTCTAACTATCTATTTGGGTACTACTGTAGGAGGGTAAGGTCACTGAAGGACTACCCCCTCAAGACGCAAGACGGGTCTCAAAAAGGGGTGCGCTGGAGTCCTTGCAGTGACGGTTCAGTCACTCCGGCCGCGATAACAAAATCCTACAGCAGCACCATTATCGTAGTCTTATTTGACATTCCCTTTGCTTCCGGCGGGGGAAAACTGCTGTGCGGTTACAAGTGTAATCTCGACAATTTACCCGCCGCCCAACATGTCTTTGGTGACGCTCATGCATGTTTGGATGTAGTCGTTCCCAACACGATCATGATTTTTTTTAGTCTACTGCTCTAGCGCTCCTTCCTCCTACCGCGACCCTCACCGAGGCCGCGAATCCAAGGCAGAACACTATCATCTCCTTGCGGTGTGGCCTTCTGCCTTCGGCGACCAACAGGAACAGGGCGTCGTCGAACCCTATCCGCTGTAACCCTAACCCCTCTCGGTCTTCTGACGGTGCTGCTGCTGCTGCAGCTGCTCGTTCAGTAGCCTGAACCGGAACCAGGGTGGCCTCGGGACGGGCCGCCACCCGAGATGACATGCAAGGAGAGCGTGTACCCGACTATCAGGAGGCCGTCTGTTGACGGACAGTAAGAGGAGGTGGTGTGCGTTGTTGTGAACAGAGCAGGAGGTCAGAATTTCGAATATAGAGTCAGCGCGACACAAGCGGGGGGGGGGGGGCATGCATGCGAACAAAAAAAGGGAGAGCCTGTTCACCGCAGGGGAGATGCGGCTGCTCAGGGAATCGTAGAAACACCTGCAGCGTCTGCTAACGCTTATGAAAGCATTGCTAATTCATCGCGGACTCTTCTCTGTGGACAGGGAGAAAATATTCGTTGCTCTTTGTTGAAGATAAAAAAAAGCAAGTGACCACACAGCAGTACAACTGCTGTAGTATACCGCAACACCGCAACACGATTCCGGGAGCGGTGGGATGCATCAACCCGATCGGGGCTGCTGCCGTCTACACCCACAGCAATACCATTCAAATAATGAGGCACGGCACCGGTGGTGCCTGGAGCGGAACTGGGCAGTCTAAGGGGTGGTGATTCAACACACGGACACAGCATTCGCTGCGAAACACTACCGCAGTAAGACATACTCTTGCAACATGTTGCCTCTGCTGAATTTCAGCAACATCAGGACACACCAGCTGTTTTCTGTTTTCCCTTCCGACAGAACGTGCAAACAGCGTTGCCAGGCAACCCCCCTGCCAATATCGGCGCATTCAACACCTCTCTTCCCACACATACCTTCAGCACACAGCGCGTAGGAACTTGGCGTGGAAAGGACATGGATGTGGTGCTGTGCCACTGCAACTGCTGTTCAGAGGGGGCCAGCAGACCGGAAAAATGACGGCTGGTGGGTAGGTTTGTTAGGTTTCTATGTGATCACCCGCCGAGAGCAGGTGGGCGGCGACGTCTGTCCGTCCCCGCCCAGCTCAGAGAGGGGAAACACCGCACAGAAAATGAAGGTGCGCACGGGAACGCTCATGTTGGGTGGCTTGGTGCGCCCGGCGCAGTTGTAGACGGCAAAAATAAAAGAACCGCGCGGCGAGTTTGCCGGCAACGATAAAATACAGTAAACTGCCCACGGGTGTGGTAACCCGCCGCATCTATGATGTTCCGGAGCGTGATAGCTCTGATGTGTTGACGCTGGTGCTGTGATAGCTGTTGTGATGGCGTGATAGCCTAGAGGCGTGAAAGCCTGGCAGCGTGATAGATGGTGGATAGGTAGTATGGGCACGGGCGTGATAGCCCAGGGCGTGATAGCCGGGAAAAAGGAAGATGAATAAATCAAGGGCACGTGGCCAACACCGTTGCTGACACGCATACCCAGAAAACAATAATATGTGGCAAAGATGGTACCACCATTCCCCCAATTTATTACAACTGCGGAACCCCCAAAATCCCCCGCTCCATCTTCTAGGAACATTCCTCGGTTGCAATAATCTGTCAATGCTGTGAGTACATCCAACAGCCCCCCTGCTCGCTGCATTGTCAAGATTATACCCGAACTTGCTTATATTATGCATCACACGAAACCCATCCCAAAAACTCCAGAAATCAATGTCATTGTGCAACAGTCGTTTCTCCTCCCATCCTCTTGCAACAACCATAAACCATTAAACCAGAGAGACTAGTTCGAACTTCCATTTGTCGCAAACGAACCAGAAACACCTACTACCAGAATCTCCATCGGTCTCCATTGTATCCAGGAATCTCCAAAGATCAAAACATTCACTAAAAACCATTTAAACCAGAAACACTTGATTGCAATTCCCATCGGTTCCAAACCATTAAACCAGGAACACCACCAACAATTTCCATCGGTCGCTCATGAATTTCAAATTCCCAATATCAAATCATCCAAAACTCAAATCGTGGAAACAACCGCAATGGGTTATATCAGGAACAAATGAAAACGAACACAAATGCAAACACATCCAACACCGTCCGGGACAAATCACTTTCCGAGGAGACTTCAAATCCACACGTAGCACAAGAATCATGATTGCACAAAAATGCTCGACTCCACAATAATACCTCATCCTCATAACAACACGAAGACCATTAATACAAAAAAACCCTTTCGAGTATTTTCTATCGGCCAATCTTGAATTCAATGTCCAACAAACACGATGAAATTACAAACCAGAATACCTCAGCAACATGGGAGCAACACCAAACCTGCCTCAGAAACAAAATCTCCTTGAAACATGTGACATCGCTACGTGCCCTGCCTGCGTGGTTGACAGCGCGAGGTACATTGGAGTCATGGAGTGCTACAAAGATAGGCCCCCCTTCTTCTTTCATTATTTTTCCTTAAACACAAACAAACCTCCGTTCGTTCAGTTTCCTACAATACCTTTTATTTTCTTCCTGCATACCCTACCCATGCATGTCTGGCTGCGGCCCCCCTTCTCCGAACACCAGACGTGAAGGGATCAACCCTCTACTTGATAAACGCATCTTGTGACATTTGGGTACTGGAAACAACCCCAAAATCGCAACCTGCATTGTCAAATCCCGAACTCTGCAAATCGAACATCGAAAACAGACGAAACATTCCATTCTTCGTAACATTGCTGTAGTTAATTGTCATGACACACCAATTCCCCCCCCAATGACAATTGACAACAGCATCGAAGACATAGCATTTTATATAAATAGAGGGGTAACCCCTGGCCGATGGTACATGGAGAGGCGCGCCAAACACACAGGGGACAACAACAATGTAGATAGAGCCTTCTACCTAAAAAAAATGCCACACGCAGAAGGAAAAAACAAAAACAACAAGCACAACCATAGTAGCGGCCTTCGCGACATGGCCGCAAGGATTCAAACCAATAACCCTATTCCATCATCATGATCCTTTCTGAACAGTTTCAACGCAGCCTTCATGCCGTCAAATATTCTTGCAGGTGCAATTTCAATCGCAAAATCAAATCCGAAAGAACGCCGAAACAAGCCAAAACCAAAAACCAACCAAAAAAACAATTCCGGATCCACAAACCCGCATACATCTGTCACTAAACCGCCGTTGCCCGTGGTTTCCATCCCCGCTGGGCGATGCATCCTTCTCTGGAAATTATCTCAAACCGTCAACAGCACAGAACCATTCTCAGACAAATACCAAACAAGCGGCAGCGCTGCATCAGAAAAACATCGGAATGGGGACGGACAATTCTGAGGAAAACAGCTTCAAAGAGTAGGCACAAAAACTCAAACGAAACAATGTTACAATTTCTTGGACGACAGAAACGAGTATTCGGAAAGCACATAGGCCCTAACAATCACTCCTGCCAACTCCTTGCTCCAGTATAGTCGTTGAGCACCAAACTAAACAGTGCGCACACGCAAATCGGTGCCGCCGTTGCTGTCCACGAAACGGATAGAAAACTAAACAAACATATAGACAGCCCCCCGCTGTCACATCCCGAAACATACCCCTTACATTTCCAGAGTTCATGCAAGAACACTCCGCGAATATCAAAATGCCAACTAACAAACATGGAGACAGCCCCCCTGCAAAGGTAGCTGTTCATATGGGGAAACAAAAACAAATCGATTGCTGTTCATGCCCTCTAGAATCATGGTCACACATGACATCCCCCCCCCCATGATTCTGGATGTACATAAAAACAGCAACAAAGAAGAAAAAACCAGTGCAAAAGTAAAACGCGCTGCCAGAAAGAAAGGCAAAAAAAACTAAACTAAACACGAAACCCACATTGTTAGATCAGACTCGATGTCGTCGCGCGATGCAAGGCGCGTCACGAGCCCAAACGGAGTGCCCCGCTCGGAGGGGCGACCCCCAGCAGGTTGTTCTTGATCTCCCACATGCACCCCTCCCAAACATCCTGTTCTCCACCGCCCTCCATCTCGTCGCCCCCCAGCTCGCCTTCCCCCAGCTCACCGGTCCGTATCATCCCAGGCCAAATCATCGGCTTGCCGTTCAATACGCGCCGTCGGAGATGGATGTGGTCCATCGGCCTCGGAGGTCGGCACCGATTTGCGTGTCGGCAACGGCGCGGCGGTAGTAACAGCGGCGGGCAGCGGAGCGGCGGTAGTCCTCGTCGCAGTCATCCGCGGGTCCGGCAGCGCGGCGACATCCGGCGAGGATGCAGGCGGCACGGGTGCCCCGGGACTTGGCGGCAGCGGCGGTGGTGCGGCGGCGGCGGCGGCGGCGGCGGCTGCAGGCCAAGGCGCAGCGGTGGCAGCGGGCTGCGAAGCGGCGATGGCCCCGGGTCCCAACTCCCTGGGGAGGGTGTTCCCTTGTTGCTTGGCAGTCAAACTCAAAACGGGTTGGGGAAAGTAGCCAGCGCGGTGGTGGAAACCGTCAACATCCATTTGTTCGGCACGACCCAACACAGCCACATCACACTTAGACGCAACACCTTCCCTCGCATCAAACATCCCCGCTCTCGTCCCCGAGTCTCCCTGCAACTGCTCACCACCTTTGGGTGTTGACATCCTAGTGTGCCATACCGGGGCTTGAAAGGTCACAGCAGGCTTCACCACAGGAACCACAGGAACATCAGGCACAGACATACCAGCAACGGGAACACCAGACACCTCCCCATCACTAACAACTCTAATCTCATTTCCAGACACAGAATCAGACTCGCCTAGAGAATTCACACTACGTGTGAGGAAGAGACGAAGAGGGGCGCCACTTGCTGGAGGAGTGTCGCCCGGAGGTGGAGAGGGGGTCGCCGTCGAGGAGGCAGAGGTCGTTGGATTAGCGCCGATGTACTGCTGCTGCTGCTGCTGCTGCTGCTGCTGCTGCTGCTGCTGCTGCTGAGTCGCCGGCTGAGTAGCGGTGCTAAAGGCCTCGTTGAAGACTCGCTGCTCATCAGCGTCGGGCCCTGCAGAACGGGGACAGAACGGGCGGCCCCGACCCCAGCTTGCCCCTTGGTCGAGTTGGTGCAGCTGCTCTCGATATGATCCGCCCGACAAGCGCCCCGATTCTTGCCCCCCGGCCTGAGGAAAACCTGGTCCCCGCATACCGTCCCTCTCGCGAATGAACGCCATGAAGTCGTTGTAGTGGAACAAGAAGTCCTTGCGAAGTTTATGGCAGTCTGGGGTGTTGTGGGAGGAGTTCGCTCCGTGAACCTGGCAGAAGAAGGCACCTCTCTGCTCATGAGATGGTCCGCCATCCGCTCCCGCAGCAGCTGCTCTCCTCATGCCGCCGTCCCGGCCTGCGCCGGCAGCGACGGGCGCATGCCTCGTGTCCTCGATCCCCTCCCCACACCTCCGTTTGATCCTCTGCTCGTGCTCGACCAGCCTCAGCGTCTCTTCCAGAGTACCTCTCGAAAGCATGGGGTGGAACAGAATACGGTCTTTGACATCCGTCGTACATTGGGAGCAAGCCACGTGCAAAGTGTCTCGACATTAACGTCTCCTCTCGATTGTCCCCACAAGACTGTAATTGCATCCACACAGTATTCGCCCTTCCCCAGTAGTCGACCAGAGTCTCTCCATGCTTCTGTCTAAGGCAGTTCCAAGTGCCGTCCAGGATTTCTCTCTCATGCGTCCTGTTTGTAGTGTAGTAGGACTGAAACACTCTCCACCCTGCTTGTGGACTCTCTGAAGCTAGTATCTGGTCTAGTATAGGTTGAACGTTGATTTTCGTGATCAAGCACATCCAGACTCTCGTGGCCTTTCGAACACTTTCATCGCCATACCTCTGCCGCAACCAAGTCTTATCGACGTGCAACGAACCCACAGGAATCTCTTCTCCTCTCATGATCTCTTCAAGACCCTCTGCATCCATCCACCCTGAGAAACAACTCGTAAAAATTCGGAACGCGACAGTCACACTTCGATCCTTCAAGAAAGCATCATTCCACTCAGGTACTTCGACTCTCTCTCTCAGCTTCAACTCTATGGGCTGGGAACTAGACGTGCCTGAGCGGACGTCATGTCCCGGAGTCTGGGAGGCGAAGTTGGCAACCCGGCGGAGGAGGTCGACAAGGGCGATAGTTGGATCTTGTTCCCCTCCATCCGCGGCTGCTTTCGTTCCTCCCTGCTGGTCCACATCGGGGAGGTTCAACGAACCTCGTCCTTCCCCCCCGTTGTCTTCCCCGTGGGGAGAGGAACTAGTCCCTGGTCCCCGCGGAGGTCTTCGTCCATCTCCTCCAGCCGTCTTATTCGCGCAGACACAGCAGCCACTTTCTTGATCTATTACGCTAGCGTGTTGGGTGGCTTGGTGCGCCCGGCGCAGTTGTAGACGGCAAAAATAAAAGAACCGCGCGGCGAGTTTGCCGGCAACGATAAAATACAGTAAACTGCCCACGGGTGTGGTAACCCGCCGCATCTATGATGTTCCGGAGCGTGATAGCTCTGATGTGTTGACGCTGGTGCTGTGATAGCTGTTGTGATGGCGTGATAGCCTAGAGGCGTGAAAGCATGGCAGCGTGATAGATGGTGGATAGGTAGTATGGGCACGGGCGTGATAGCCCAGGGCGTGATAGCCGGGAAAAAGGAAGATGAATAAATCAAGGGCACGTGGCCAACACCGTTGCTGACACGTATACCCAGAAAACAATAATATGTGGCAAAGATGGTACCACCATTCCCCCAATTTATTACAACTGCGGAACCCCCAAAATCCCCCGCTCCATCTTCTAGGAACATTCCTCGGTTGCAATAATCTGTCAATGCTGTGAGTACATCCAACAGCTCAGATTCTTACTTCAAAATAGGCTGTGTTATGATGACAGCGGAGACAGTCCCCCTGGCATCCCGGTGACGCTGTGTGTTGGTCTGAATGAATCACACCGACCATCGTTACTATTTTTCGTTTACTATTATTATGAATTTGGACTAAACGAGGAACTGCATAGTCGACGTATGTAACTGTTCGTAGAGAACCGATACCTGCGGGTGTTGTCATCAGCAGTCAGCGTGGCCAGGGCACACGCCTGTTGCTCCAGCTAGTTGGATGCATGTGCTCTCACCGCTTGTCTTTGTAACCACAAGAAAAAAATATGTATGAAACTACAGCGTGTTGCAGAGACAACGCTTTTTAGAGCAGTGGCCAAAATCGGGTACACCCAGTCCAAACATGGCCATAATCGGGTACTCCTACAAGATGCTGCTGGGAACGACCGCATGACACCATCTGATTGGCCGACGCCCGCTCCTACCCGACCTTGACCGTCTTTCCACCGGGTGCACCCGATCTTGGCTACTCACCCCCCGGAGGAGTACCCGGTTTTTCTTTCCCCTACCCGAAAATGGCTGGGCTGTTCGGCCAAACCCCACATGCACACAATCACGGTTAGGACGCACAGCGCTGGCCGCTCGTTTGTCGCCAAATGAGAAAGCAGCAGAAGCAGAGAACATCTCTGTCTGTCTATTCGTTAGATGCGTGTCGTGTGTGCTGCATCTCATGAGTGAGGCATTCATCCACAGTCTCTTTTGTCGATCATTTGCACCGACCGCCTGCCTGATGCCGTTTCCCCCACGCGAGAGTTCCACCGCCGGCGGTGGGTCCGCCCCCGCTGGCCGTCAGAACGTCCGAATCGAGGGCAAGGCACTACTTGTGTACATGGGGTTTGGCCGAACAGCCAAGCCATTTTCGGGTAGGGGAAAGAAAAACCGGGTACCCCTCAGGGGGGCGAGTAGCCAAGATCGGGTGCACCCGGTGGAAGGACGGTCAAGGTCGGGTAGGGGCGGGCGTCGGCCAATCAGATGGTGTCATGCGGTCGTTCCCAGCAGCATCTTGTGGGGGTACCCGATTATGGCCGTGCTTGGACCGGGTGTACCCGATTTTGGCAACTGCTCTTTTTTTTATCATGCCCTTCGGCAGGAAATGGGGGGAAAATCGAGCGCGCCGCTCTGTAGATCGGTACATACTGGATACCGGGCAGCAGACACTATTGTGAACACTTGCAATGGCTCTTCGCCGATTTGCCGGGGCCGGACGTGTGCAACGACTTTCGTTTATTTGTTTATTTCGTTTCGCCGAGCGTAAGGGGGCTAAGCAAGCTTTGAAGCACCCGACGCTACCCTCATCGCCCGAAGACTCCTGCTGCTACAGGGACTGGGCTGGATTCGTAATGTGACGGTGAGCCCGCAACACAACTCTACTGCCACAGCTGTACCGTTATGCCGACGATGCCAACGACCCATGACCGAGGGAAAAACGGCAAGCACAAGGAAGGGGAGACGACACAACACCGAAGACAACAACCAACACGATCATCATCACGGCACTCCATCGGTGAAAAATACGCTCCGTGCATAGGACCTACCCGCAAGAGAAGGCCTCCAGCGGGGTTCTCCGCAGAGGACACGTCGTAGATCGAAAGCAGCGGTACTTCCCAAAGAAATTGCGAAGGGACTGGCGCTCTTCACACCCGCCCATGTTTGGCAAAGGGACCGCTTGCTTAGTCCACAATCCGCCGTACTTCTTTGAGTACGGTCTTCTTGCGGTCTTGCGGCGGAGGAATGGGAGAGCCGATAGGCCGGGACCCGCACCATAACAACGACAACCCACATACACAAGGTTTACCTATGCTGGGATAAACCTGCTCAAGGCCCACCAAAAAAGGGCCAGTGTTGTCCCGGCACGACGAAGTGGCGGCGACAACCGGGCTGCAGCCGACATTCGAGGTTGGCACCAGCATTCCTCGCACTCTCTCATAGAAGCACCGCCAGTTTTCACAACACGGGTCATTCCTTGGCCCCGAGGGCCACTTCCGGGTTGGCGCCAACTCTTCTCTCATAGAAACACGGCCAGTCGTTCACAGCACAGGTCAATACTTGGCCCCTAGGGCCACTTCCGGATAGTCACCAAAATTCCTCTCAAATAGAAACACGGCCAGTTCTTTACAGCACACGTCAGTACTTGGCCCCCAACGCCCACTTCCGGGTTGGCACCACCATCAGCCAGCCAGCCATTCATTCATTCATTCGTCATCGTCCATCCCCCACAAGCCGTCATAGCTGTCCCCGACACCGTCCGCTTCTTCTCCGTCGTCCGGTGTCATCAGCCCGGCCACGGTCTCCTCCACTTCGGCCCCTAGTTGCTCCTCCGAGGGTGTCCCTTCCGACGGGCAGAGGCGGGACAACGTCCTGGCCCAAGCCTCCGGGGGACAGCCCCCCCGGTCCGCGATCTCCTGGTTTTGCGGCGCGGCACGGCGGTAGACAAAACCCAAGGAATAGTTATCTTTATTACTCGAAAAGAACTATTCAGCCGGTTTTTCTTCCGTTCAGTGCTGAAAAGACTCCGATACATGCCCGTCGACTGCTGTGGTTTTATCTCGAACGGATAGTATTTCTGTGGTTGAGTGTATATTTTCTAGTAAAACACGCACCAAATCGCCATTCGCTCTGGCGTAGCCACCGAAGACAAGATAGCTGCCTTCCCCCGCCCCCATAAACCTTCTACAAATATTTTCATTCGGTGCAACCTCCTCCCCGTGTCACACATCCATCCGTCTCTCACCGAGATCCACTCTGGTGGCAAGTAATATCTCGCCAGGGGCAGCACCCTTGCCACCTCTTTGACCTCCCGCGGCCGCCAGACCACCCCGCCATCGATCTCCATGACCCACTTCGCCAGGACTTCGTCGTCCGTGACCTGGACAGAAAGAGGGAACCGGGACAACAACAAACGCTTTCTTT
Organism: Ectocarpus siliculosus; assembly: GCA_000310025.1. Classification (NCBI taxonomy): domain Eukaryota; class Phaeophyceae; order Ectocarpales; family Ectocarpaceae; genus Ectocarpus; species Ectocarpus siliculosus. The sequence goes on from FN649003.1 coordinate 443,858, forward strand.
TCTTGGTAGGGGGAGCTCTAGGAAGGTGTACCCTTGCTAGTCTGGGCACCGCGGAAGGTGTCTGTGTCAGCTGGACCGGTACGGATAATAGAAGGTACTGAGCGGCGACCGAATACTTAAACGAAAAGACCACAACAACAACAACAACAACTGGGAGTTAATCTTTGCTTGACCCTTGAACGAAAGTCGAGCGAACAATCTGTCTCGACGACCGGGGGAGGGCACACCCGCAGCTGTGTGTGGCTATTTTTTTCTTCGGTGCAACAAAGAGTCAGGAGGGCACGCGGGCCCCACAACTTGTCAGTCCCCCACACTCTCTTATACGTGCAGTGCCTCCAACTTCCGCCGCACCCTGAATACAACAATGATATCACGCCACACGTTTGGACTACATAACAAGCCACAATCCAGAACCTCGCATCGGTAGACAAGGATTCCTGCCTTCGTTGTCATCGCCAGAAGTAAACCACGAAATCAAACAGACTTCGACCGGTGTGCAGAAACACTCACGTTGTTCCCCACCTCGTTAGGCTCAACCCCACCAGCCACAAAACAAATGAGACGAGAAATAGCCAACAAGGCAAACAAAAAAAACAGAATCCACGGCCGCCGGCTTTCCACAACAAGGCCGTCCACAGACAGATCCCGCCCCGGTCTCACAGCACAACCCAATTACAGAGGGGGGGTCCCTGTGTAGTGCCGGCATGTGCCCGGAAAATTCAGCGGCACTACAAGTATACCGGACCGGCACTACTCAAAGTATTGACAATGACTTGGAAATTCAGTGCGTACCCGCCGAAAACACTAAACCGGCACTATATCGGGCATTGGCACCATTCAGCCGGCACTAAACAGGAACCCCCTCTGTATCCCGACAACAACAACAACAACAACAACAACATGTGACGTATGCATCGGGTGCTGCCCCTTCTGCCATTCGCCGTCTTGATGAGCCACTCACGTCCTCGTGCTCGTAGTCCGCCGCAGCCGCGGCCCCCTTGCGGGCCTCCTCGGCCCCCCGTCCCCCCGCGCACTCCAGCGAGAACGCCTGCACCCCTCTCTCGCGGCAGAGCTCGATCGTCGCCGTCGTGGCCGCGCCGTCCCCGGCCCTCAGGTCCCCGAAGTACAGAGACGGAAGCTTCCGCGGAACGGTCCCCGGAACATCGGCGGCAGCGGCCCCCGCCGCCGGTGATTGGTCCACGAGGAGGGCGAGGCGGTCGGCGACTTTGGACCCGTGGCCTCCCACACCGAGGTGGCTCCCGAGGCGAGAGTCTAGCTCGTCGTTGCTGCCGTCTGCGCTACTGCTGCTGCTGCTGCTGCTTTTGGCGGCGGGACTGTCGGCGGCGAGGCTGTCGGCGGGAATGTCGAACGGACTGCCGAACGGGTCATCATCCGCGGGCGTGTCCAGGCCCGTCTGCTCGGTAGGCACCGCCGGTAGCCCCGTCGACTCTCGGGGGGGGGAGGCGGCCGCCTGGTGGGCTTCGTCCCACATCTCAAGGAACAGCCTGTCGTCGTCGAAGTACCTAGCCATGAGTGTTGCCGTGGAACGTCGGTGCGATTGGGGGGGGCAATATTAAAAATCCCTTGATATAGTGCCGGTGGGGGTTACGTGCCGGTGAGGGGCTACGTATACAGCGAAAATAGAGTATTAGCTAACGCGTGCGCAAGCGTGGTTGGGAGCGACGTCTACTCCGGTGGTTGTTATTGTTGGTCGTGTTGGTGTTGGTGTTGTTGTCCAAAGGTAGCGGAGCGGCACGCGAGATGACGAAACAACCGACCAACGGTACTGGCCCTTTCGACGGATCGAGGGATCACAAACGAACCTAACGATACTCATAGGGGAGAAGAAAATGCACATCGGAATTGTAGCTGCGGTCACCAGAACCACCGACGAAAAGATGGGGCTCCGCAGAATCAAGTTGCAGAGGTTTGTGTGTACAGGTGTTGCAGGATCTTTTTTAAGGGATGGGCAGGCAGCACCGCTGATTACTGCCGCGACTGTGTTAGAGAGGAAGGGCCGGCACCACTGCTGACTACTGCCGCGGCTCAGTGTCTCACTCGCCGCTCTCCCTCGCAAGCACTAGCGCGTCCACGGAATCCAGCAGCCTGGTCGCGGTGCCGTCCGTCTCGATGCCGCCGTCGTCCACGCGGCCCGACGCCAGCGTCTCGCTCACCGCGGCGGCTATCCCCCGCCCCCCGGCCACGGCCGAGTTGCTCTCCCCGACGATCATCGTCACGAACAGGTGGTCCCTCTTCACCTGGGCCGGCGAAACAAGGGGGGGGGGGGGCTTACTCATTTGTTGCTTGCCTTAGCCATTTGACCATTGACCACGCGTCCCTTTCGAGACGGGGCGAAACAAGGGGGGGGGGTCGTGACGCAATGCTACAGGTGACAAGACCTGCTGTGCCTTCCGTGCTTGTCCGTGCAGGCGGCGAGGGAGCGCAGGAGGACGAGGGCTAAAAAAACCAGCATGAGAAGGTTGACACCACGGGAAGGCCTCATTATTGTACATCTCGGGAGGCGAGCGTGAGAGGAAGGAGTATTCCTCCGCCAAACCAATACCTCGAAGAAAAAAAGGAGAAAAAAAAAAAACGCCCACGTCTTCTTCTCCCCTCTCGTAGTGATCGCCTCGTTTCAAGTGCGGTATGCTCTTACTCCGCCTCGTTCTCCGCGCCGCCGTTGGACTCCCCGCCCTTCTTCGTGCACATCAACAACAACACACCAACACCAACACCAAAGAATGGGAGGACAACGAAACTCAAGAATACGGCGGTGTCGATACAATCTTCGGGAGTGCGGCGTCCAAGCGCACCAAAGCGCTGAAGGATTAAGTCTACAGCTGTCATTCTCGGCGCAAGAACGGACGACCGACCCCCCCCCCCCACCGTTCGTTCCCCCTGATCTCCGGCCATCCCACCGCCCATTCTCGTCTTCTTCTTCTTCGCAAGCTTATCGCATAGACTATGCCTGACGCTGCCTCCCCTTAGCCGTACAGCCGTACAGCCGTACCCTCCTGTCTACCAGCGTGTTTTCTGATGACACGTGACCATATTCGTCTGGTCATGTCGCTCTCGACTGTCCCTTGCCCACCCACCTCCCTCCCCATCTTTGTCATATCTGCCATCTCTGTCATCTCTGTCATCTCTGTCTTACCACGCCAAACGCCAAGGCCGCTTGTAGCCCCTCGACGGCTTCCTTCACGCCGGACGAGCCAACTTCCAGCACAAAATGCCGCACACCTATCCAAAACAAACGGCACTTGTTGTTAGGGCGGGACTCAGGGTCGGGGGGGGGGGGGGGGGGGGGGACCTCCCCGGGTGTTAATGGGCTTTTTTTTAAAAAAAAACAAGGGGGTTTTTTTTTTTTTAAAAGGGGG
>FN649003.1:453664-501981 GCA_000310025.1 Ectocarpus siliculosus
GGGGGGGGGGGGGGTTGCACTCCAGGTTGTTGGTTTCCGTGAAGTGCTTAGTGTGTGTGTGTGTCTTTACTAGTAGCACCGACCGCGCTGACCAGTCTCAGTGCGGTTGAAAAAACGAAACACTTTCTAAATGACATGGTGTTGGTTGCGGGTTGTGTTCCGTGTTGCGTCCCGCGTTGTGACCAGATGGTGTATCATTTTGTGGGGTTTAGAGGGCGGGGATACAACCGACAAACCGACCCAATCACAGGGAACACGGGCCTGAAAAGAAACGCGATCTAGCGTGACTGCTTGTCAACCAAGGCGCTCTCTCTCTCTGCATCAGCGACGGTTACAACTCCCCAAACACAATCCACAACCCACACCCTCGCCGCCACCCGGATTCGGAATAAGGTGAAAGAGATCGGAATCCACGTCCAGGACTGAACCGCGTTCTCAAACCTTCTCAGGCCACCGGTACTGCTGTGTGCCGCTTCGTACGCCTGCGGGCCCTGTCCTGCTGCGGACTGCCTGCCGTTTCATTCACCTCGCGAAGTTCCCCCTGGGAGAGAAACGTCTTCTTGCTCCCGTCTGTTCTCCTCCGCGCACCAGGCCTGCAGGCGGTCCTTGAGCTGCTGGACCGCCTCTCGCTTGGGGAACATCTGGGTCTGCGCCACCATGCACACCTGTCGAAGAAGCAGAAGCAGCCGCGCGCATGTACGTAACAGCGGTTCGTTATTCCGGGTGGTTGTTGACGGAGGGGTGTGAAGACGAAAGGCTCGTCAGCCTGCTCGAGACAATAAAATAGTTGGAATAATAGTTTGCCCAACTCTTCCAAGCCAGAGGCGTTGTCTCTGTCCGTGAGCAAGGTAGATACCCTTTGTTGACACTTCGTGTGTCATTGTGTCTGCAACATTACGCGGTTGTTTCGAGCTCGCACCTCTGCCCACACGACGGTTCCGTGAGCATGGCGGCTGCACAGAAGCTGCGAGCAGTGTAATCAACGACAGTTCGTTGCGATAGTTGAAACTGCGCATGGGTACAGGTACACACACGAAATCATTGGCCTGATTACTAGCGTTTTAGAACGCGCACACAACCCATTATCGACGAATACCGAAGGTGCGATCGAGCTTGGGGGCAGCAGCAGGTGAACAACACGACGAGCGTGTTCAACGCACCAACGGTGGGGGGATGCTAGGCCCTCGTCAGCAAGTGCTAATCTAGTACAGCAGTAGTCCATCTTCCCAACTGCAGTAAACACACACAGCATTCCCAGCAGAGTTTCAGAGACACCGCTGGACCAACCTTGACCTTTCAATAGCGTTCACACCAAGAGACGTGAGACAGCAGTAGCACCCCCCGTTCCATAGCGACATCATTCATGATCTTCGTCTACAGTAGCGGCTACGGTTTAAGAGAGGGTCGGTACAAGCCAATTTCACTCTCTTAAATCCGGCTTTCTGTTATATCGTGTTGGCTACGATATAAGAGAGAATTTTCTTAAACAGAATCTCACTTTAAGAGAATTCTCTCTTATATCGTAGACAAAACTGAAGGTCGTGAAACAGGGGCTCTCGCGCACTGACTACACTCGAATGCCAAAATAGGTCATAAAGAGAGCGTATCATGCATGTCACTTGCGCAGCTAGCGTTACCACGTCGGGCTACCTCCAAACACCGCTCATTCTCTTGGTTGGCAAGCACGTGGACCCAAGCACTGCTGTACGTTGTACGCTTTTGGTGGATCTGCGTTCGGAAAAATAAATCATCGTCGTGTGATGCGATGCACATTTTTGCAAGTGGACACGTAAAAGGTTTTGGTTGAGTTGTTTTATAGCTGGGTTTCATAGTTGCACCTCTTCTAGAAGGACAACACGAGGCGACGAATGCACCAGCACTCAAGAACGACGCACCCGTTTACACACTGCACCTTCCTCCCACCGTACCCTCAACATATGTAACACCCTCATACCTCTCATCCCATCGATTTGAACCCCCGACAAAAACACGAGTCAACGAACAAAAAACAGCTTCACAATATCAAAACATCACTCGCCGTACAAATAACACAAACCCAAGAAACCAACGCTACCCTGGCGACCTGTCAGCCTGAACACGATCTGCGCTGCAACCGTCAAAGGAAGTCGCTCATGCACGTCTGCTTGGTTTCCCTCGAACCGTAGGCACTCATCCACGCTAGCTTAGCCTTGCGGAGGTGAAAAGACACTTCGGACATGCGGCACTTCTCGGCAGTATCCTCAAGTTCACCAAAATGATTTGCTACATTCGCGTACGGCGGCGGAGCCGGGGCCGCTGCCGCCGCCGACTGTCCCGATTGGCGTAGCTCAACCAGGTCGTCGTCCTCGTCGTCAGAGGAAAGATCCATGCCCACCAAATTCTCATCACAGAGGTCCTCTACCATCTCTGTAACGATCGCTTCGGCTACCTCCACGTCCTCCCCAGGTGCGGTGTACGTACTGCGGGGCAACATCTTGTACTGAAGCGCAGTCTCGTCGCAGTTGATGATGTTGTCCGGGTCGTACTTCGCGATCATCTCTCGGACCTTGCGGATTCCGTCGGCGATAGCTGCATCGTCGACGCTTCCCGCCTGGCCGTGCAGCTTCCTGGACTTGAGGTTGTGGCGAGCGATGAACTTCTTTGCCCACCCCTCAGAGGCGATGAACTTGTCGAGTCGGTCACGTTCTGCAGGTGTTGATGCCTTGGCTGCGACAGTTGCTTTCGCTTTGCGCCCAAAGGCCTGGATGGCCAACCGATCCACAGGCAGACCATGCGCCCGCGCGTGTGTGAGGAGCTCCATCACAGCCTTTTCCACCTGCCAATCGATGCGAAGGAGAGCAACAAGTTGGAAAACAGCAGGTTCAATTCGTACATGCAGGGTGTGGCAGCGACAATGTTTCTGATCATAGATGACAAGCGCACAGGACCCCAAGTACCAAGAGGTAGAGCCGAGCACACCCTGCTGGACATCAAGTATTCCCCGCAAAGTTTTGAACATGCGATGGACTTCAGACTAGACCTTTTGGCTTTTTGCCATTGCCAAAAAAAAACACAACAGCAGTAGTAGCACGTGAAAAGATCACCAATAAGTCCGCGGGCATCATGCATGTGTACATACATGGCACACAAGCGTGTCTTTTCACAGCAGTACATAACACACAAGCATGTCTTTTTCACAGCAGTACTACTACTACTACCTTGTAATACATAGTGCACATGTGTGAGCGTACCAAAAACTCACATGCTGTAAACCATACATGATCGTGGCGCAGCAGCAGAAACATATTGTATATTACTACATACATAGTTACGAGTACACACGTTTCTAACTTGATTGTTGAACACGGAACAGCAGCAGATACACATGTCTTCTTTCACTTGACTTTTGAACAAAAAAAGAAAACACACCGCCCGTGACACAAAAGAAAAAAAAACTGTCCTGAACGCACCGTTGGAAACTCTCCTCCCTTCGTAGACTTCGCGCCAGCCTTGCCGACCGCTGCTGCGTCCTTAAGCTTCTTCTCGCCACTCTTCCAGCTGTAGACGGTGCTCTCGCCTATCCCCAGCTTCGCCGCGACTGCGGCGACAGACATCGTCTTCAGAAGCTCGATGGCGTTCACCTTCACCTCGACCGACACCCGCTTGCGCTTGGCTGCGCCGCCTTTTTTTTTCGCGCCATGCTGGCCAAGTCTCAAGCTACCACTTGCACCCGGGGAGCCCTTGCCTTTGCTCCCCGAGGAGTTGCGCTTCTCTGACGGCGCGCCAGCAGTCCCACCAGCACTCCCCACGCCTGAAGTCATGCGCTCACGGGAGGAAAGGCAGTTGTGGCAGATGCGATGCATCTCGGAGGTGCCCTGAGGGTCCACCACACCACAGGTGCCATGGAGGTACTGCCTGCAGACTTCTCTACATTGGTGGTTTGTGAACGCCGGCGGGCCTGGCGTGTGATCGGGGACAGCCGTGCAGCGACTGCCCGCCACGCAGGGCATGGTGTCTGCAGCTGTGTGGGTGTGTGTGTCCACGTGGTTTCCACATTGTTCGATTTAAGAGAAAAATCCCAGCTGCAAAAGGAAATTTCTCTTAAATCGATTGTTATTGGTACACGCCAATTCCTCTCTCTTAAATCCGTACTTTCTCTTAAATAAGTCCTCTTAAACCGTAGCCGATACTGTATCATTGTGTAGCGAGAGTTGCACAGTAGCAGGGAACGACGTGGGACAAGTAAATCTGTTGTTGTTGATCGAGAAACGCATAGAATACGGCAGTTTGCGATCACACCTGCTCTAGGCCGGGAACCTTGACCTCTCCTAGGACAGCGTTAGGGTTGTCCCGGTCGAACGCGGGCTTCGCCAGCCTGTTGAACTGTCCGCTCGGTCTCTCCATCGTGACTCCTCCTCTCACTCGCGATTGTCGGCACCTAGCAGCCCGAGGGCCAGCTGAGCGCAGTGCATGTTGATCTTGCCCACCTCCTGCAGCAGCCCAAAACCTTGAACTCGAGCATGAAGCCGTGGCGGTAGCGACCGGCGAAAAGAACGAACACACCAATGGTGTATTGGAGAGGAAAAGGAGAGCGACGATCGTGGCCGTGAAGGGCCGTCGACAGCAGCAGTTCATCACGCCCACGGCCGTGTTGCGTGCAGCGCGTGGGTGCTGCATCCCTTGGCATCGGAGATTGCGGAGATCTTCAATCGGAGAGGCAGAGTTCCAACCACAGAAGCGTTCTTCGCCGTTTCATAATATTGTTGCCGACTCTTTTGGCTCTTTTGGGCGAGAAAGCCGACTATCGACTGGCCCGGATAGTCTGTGTCAAGAACAAATTTACTGTACAGAAACTTGAAAGATATCATGTTTCGGATAGCACTACTACTGCAAAGTAAAATCAGAGAGTGCGCGCAGCAAGCACCTGTACAGCTTCGTAGCAAGTGCCGCGTCTTCAGCAGACGAGGACGAGAGGAACACCGTCAATGATTTAAACATGATATTTGTACTCGGCCTCTATTAATAGTCTAGACTGCGCATGTAAATACCGACCCAGTTAAATCACGACATCTACGTCTCCAAGGAATGATCCATTCAGTCTCAGCCTTCGTTGCTGTCTGCTGTATGATAGCGGTAGAACCAGCGGCACCCGGAGCTGTGTTACGTGCCGATGCTGGTGGAAGCACCAGCGGAGTGCTTGGTCTACGCCAGCTACAACCCAACGTGACGGAGGAGACGGTAGACGACCGTAGCCTGTTGCTGACGGAAGCCGGATCGCCCCATCAACATTTCGACGTTGCTGCCTCGAGAGATTTCGTGAAAAGTCGGGCTACGAGCGATGAAGCGGATACCCAGGATGCTGGCCTTGGGCGCAAGCACCGACACCGGCAGCAACAGAATCAATACCGGGTAGTCCTCGAAAACGTGGACAACGTGCAGTATTTCGGCGACGCTATGATCGGGAACCCTCCGCAACGCATGAAGGTGCGCTGTTGACTACGTGGGAATTCCGACATATGGTACATACAGTTGTGGAATAAGTTATCCGGCTCGTCCACCGCAGAGCTGCAAGTTTGACGCTAAGTCTAACTAAACAAGATGGCTTCTGATGTGTACATGTACAAGTAGTAGTACTGGATATTTATGGTAGGAACTACTATTGAACTACAGTACAGTACGGTACAGTAAGAGAAGGCCATAAATATACTATGCTGGACGATTAGTGATATTTTCGAGGCATCGGCAACCACGGCCCCAGGACCATCGTCCAGATACTTCTACACGGCAACACGTGTGGCGAACGAGGTCAATATTGTATTTCTTCTCCCAGTCATCGAACCATTTTCTTGTAAAACGTGAGGGCGTTGCTTATTTTGTTCTGCTGGCGCTCTTTTCCCCCTCGCTACCTCTCGCAAGATCCTGTTTGACACTGGGAGCTCCGACACTTGGGTGCCCGCGGTCGGTTGCACAAGTTGCGGGTTGCATTCAGGGTTTGACGATGTCGCGTCTTCGACAGCCGTGGCCATGGGCCGAAATTTCAGCAACAGGTTGGTTCATGTGGTGTTGAGTTTGAAGCAGATGTTTGTTAGCGGGCTATAGGGTGACATTCGATTGAAGAGTTACGGACAACCTACTCTTGAGATTAGCAAGGTGTGCTCACTTTCGGCAACGACGATGGAAGTGGGGCACGTGTAGGACAACGTGGACAGGATTGACAGATTGATCTGGTGGTACCAGAGAGAGGTGTGGAAAGAGTACGTGAGACAAGAGGGGCGAGGGCGGACAGCCAACCCGACCGTCGAGGTCACGGAAGGAAGAACATCTCTTCACAGAGAACAGAGAAGCTCACAGACACTACGTGGACTTTTTATCACCGTGACAGGTACGACAGCGGTTCGGTTGAAGGAAGCGTAATCAAGGAAAGCATGGTCATCGGCGGTATGGCGGTCAAGAAGGTGGAAATGGGCTTGGTGAAGCGCCAAGGGCAGCGCATCCAGGGCTTCAAGGCGGACGGCATCGTAGGCCTAGCCTTCCCGTCTATCTCCACGACTCAAAACACCAGCCCGTCGCAGCACTCCACCTTCGCGCAGCTGCTGCAAGAGCAGTTCGGGGGGACCGGTGACCTGTTCTCCGTCTACCTCACTCGTGAGTGTTATGGCCTGACACCGCAGGAGAAGCAACTCTATTCGCTCGGTGCCACGTTGTTTTTGGCCTGTTCGCTCTACACTCTTGTATATGTTGACGACTAACGATGACTCGCGGCACACACTTTTGGTTCGGCGAGGGAACGCCACGTGATCGATCGACCTGACCCGGTGTACCACACCACGTTCACGCTTTCAGAATCCTTGATACAATTTCCTAATTTGCAAAAAGCAATATAGGGTTCAGCTTACTCCTCACTTCAAGCAAAACGAAAGGGAGTGGTATTGTGTATGTAACGTCGGCAGGCCTTCACTTGCTTTTGAACCGCCGCCTCATCTATTCGCAATGAATGGTCGTTTTCTTCTTGCGTCACGTCAGCGTACGGTCCGACTGCCCCCGAAATGATCGTTTTATTCTTGCGTCGCGTCTGCTGCCCCCCCCCCCCCCCCCCCCGGCGGGCACCTGACTACATACATCTACCTTGGTTTTCTCGCACAACGCAGCGTCTCCAAATCAACCCGGTAGCATGGTCATATTCGGAGGCTACGATCTTGACCTGGTGCGTAGACCGAGAGCGAAGGGCAGGATACACAGCCAACAGCCGACGACGGCTCTTGCACAAACGGGCAGCGGCGACGATAAAGCGCGCAGAGAGACGAGGAGCACCGTCGGTAGACAGCCGGCTGTGGGGAGGGCGCACCACGAGGTCTGGCGAAGAGGCGAGGTGCAAAAGGCGAGCCTTCGCGGCGGAGGTAGTCTTGCGCTGAAGCAGCAGCAGCAGCAGCAGCAGCAGCAGCAGCAAGCTCAAGCTCGAGTTCATGCTCAAGGTGGTCGTAACGCCTCGCAGGAGGGGAGTGGCTCAAGCGGCGAGGCGGATTGGGGCCATGGTGGTCCCTTTGCAATCGGCGTGAGGGAAATGAGTAGTAGCGGCATTAACCATGGTATGGCGGGAGTAGGAGCAGGAGGCGAGAGGGGAGGCGGCGGCCTGCCTTCGCCCTCCACCGGGAGGATGGAGCTAGCTTCAGAGGGGAGCTTCATCAAGAGGCGCCACGGGACAGCGAAGGGTAGCGCGGTGGCGGCAAAGCAAAGGTTAGCAGCAGCGGCGGCGGAAGAAACAGGTGAAGCTAGAGAACGTAAGGATACAGGGCATGCACACGCATACTACGCCGTTGGTGACTCTGACAACGATCATGATGATGGTGACGACGAGCCTGTCATCGTCTGGACCCCGGTGGTAGAGTACCGGGGATCGCTTAGCTACTGGACGGTGGAGCTCACGGGGTGGCGCACCGAGACGGCCACAGACGGCAGCAGCAGCAGCAGCAGCGATGGCGGCTCCGCGGCAGCAATAGCCGGCGGCCGGTGGCAACACATGCGCAGCAACCTCAGCGCCGCGGATGGGCAAGACGGCGGCGGTCACACAGCGGCGACGGCGGGGATCGTCACCACCGCCGGTCCCGAGATGTGCCCGGACGGGTGCCAGGCCATCGTGGACACGGGGTCATCCCTCCTGGTACCGCCGAGGAGCCAGTACCGCGAGGTGATGCGGCAGATCATCGGCGGCAGGGCGGACTGCCGGTACCGATACGGGATGACCTCGTGCTCCGAGTGCGGCAGCCCGGACGACTTCCCCGACATCGTTATCTCCGTTGCTGTGGCCCCGCCTCCGGGGCACGGGGGGGGAGCGGCGGCGCGGCGGCGGCCCATGAAGAGTGTACATGGCGACAGCGAGGCCGGTATCATCAACGACGGAAGAAAACACAACAGGCAGCGGACGGGTGGCGGTGGCGGTGGCGGTGGCGGTGGCGGTGGCGGTGGCGGTGGCGGTGGCGGTGGCGGTGGCGGTGGCGGTGGCGGTGGCGGTGGCGGTGGCGGTGGCGGTGGCGCGTGGCGGTGGCGGCGGCGGCGGCGGCGGCGGCGGCGGCGGTGGCAGTGGTAGCAGAGGAGGAGGAGGAGGAGGAGGAGGAGGAGGAGGAGGAACCAGGTGGTTCCAGGAGTTCCGCCTGAAGCCGTCCGACTACCTGTCGCAGAGCTGGGACGGCTGCGAGGTCCTCATCGGCGAAGGGCGGGCGACCGACATCTGGACCCTAGGCGACGCCTTCATCAAGACCTACATGACCATCTTCGACGTCGCCAACCTCCGCGTCGGCTTCGTCTGCCCCGACGGGGGGCGATGCCTCGGTGGAAACCCCGCCGCCGCCCCCTGGCGCCCCACGACGCGCTTCTGCTGGCCGTTCCCGGGTAGGAGCACGGCCGACCAAGACAGCGCCGATAGGCTGGGGGGCACCTACTGCTTGTACCTCCACTACAGCTTCTTGGGGTGGGCCCTGATGGCCACGTCGGTCGTTCTTTTCTTGGCGGGTTGCCTGTTTGCCGCCCACGAGCGGGGCAGCAGCGGCGGCGGTGCTACTAGCTTGGTGGCGGTGCCGTTGTCGTCACCGCCGGCGCAGCAGAACAACTGCACGCTGTCGAATCCTCCGTTGCCGCTCCTCTTCACGGCTCGGCCTGAGCGCTGTTGTCAGCAGCAGCAGCAGCGGCAGCAGCAGCAGCAGCCGCGATCACGGCGGCAGGAACAGCCGGAGCTAGTAGAGGATGACGCGGAGGCTGTGCGCGGCGGCAACGGCAGGAGCTTCGGCGGTCCGCGAAGTCCGGTCGGTGGCGGTATGGCCGCGGCCAGGAGAAAAACCCCAGAGAAACGGCGCGGCGGCCGTCAACCGGGAGGAGGAAGCGGGGGAGGAGTCCCGTTTCGCTGGGCCCAGGGCTCCAAAGATTTCTTGCTCTCTTTCGCCGGCAGGAGCGCTGCCGCGGCCGGATGGGTGGTGTCGCTGGCGGCGGCGGCGACGAGCGCGCGACAACAGTGGTTTTCCCGGCGCGATGGCCGGCGAAGAAAACCCTAGAGCCGTCTTGCGTCGCCCTGCGGCAACGGCGGCTCTTTCGGCGGCAACGGCGCTGTTGTTGCAGCGGGAACCTTGTTCGGCGACGGGATGCGAAGAAGGTCTCCGTCTTGCTTGCCCCTCTTCCTCTGTTGCCGGAGAATACAGAGCTGCCAGCAATGGTGTCGTTGCAGGCTGTGTCGATTGCCCTTGTTCTGCTTCCTGCGTCAGTGGAGCATCCCCCCCCCCCCCGGTCGAATCGGATCGGAGAGTTGTGTAGCGTCCTGGCCTTGGTCTCGGGAGCGCGCCCAGCAGCGAGCCGTCGTCGCAGAAAACGCATTCGACCCCCTTCAGGGCAGATGCGCGCCTCCCTCCCTCCCTCGCTATGTTGCTTGAGTTCAGGATGGCCGTTGGGCTTGTCCGCAGAGAAAGGTACGCGTGGGGAATCCGCTTGGCGTATTTTGAATCAGTTTTCCTACATTATGAGAGGATGACTCCCATTTTTGTTGGGGGGAATTCTTTGCCCTTTACCGCCATTGGGTCTCGTAGTCTTGTACTTCCGAGACTTTCTTTTGGTCCTTTCGTCGAAGTATTGTATTTTACCTTGTAAGCTTGTGACAACGGGCTCCCTTGGTTCCATGTGTACAAGCATGGAAAAGGAAGCCCTGGATAACGTAAAGAGGCCAGAGCAACTTTAGATACGAACATAACAACCTCAACAGCAACAACGCTTGAGGTGCTTGTAGACGGTAACCCTTTCGACGACAGTGTATACCAGACCCCATTTGGTTCATGTTTCTAATCTCGATTTCCTGACGGGAGAAGACGTTTCGGTGGCGAAAAGAGCAGCGTAGAAAAGGTGTGAGCTCTGTCCGTGCTTGGAGGGGGGGCGGGAGTGTGGGGACACTGGATGTAGAAACGAAATCAATTTTTGATGAAACGTCTCGAGAAAAGGGAACATCAACGAGACGAGCGACCATCCAAGCACACAAACCGCGGTGCTTGAAGGTTGATGACGGGACGAAAGGATTCCCTCTCCTTGTCATCTGTGCGTGCGGTAGGAAGAGTTTCGGGGCGAGCTGGGCGCATTTTTTTCGCTCTTGTTGCATGATCATGACGGCATTACCCAAAGGGTTAGGGTGGTGGTGCAGTACCTCATGTTTAGTGGCGAACGAAGCGAGCTGTGGGCACCGGTGATGGGCTATCAGGGCCTCCATTTTGGCAGCAAGGACCAGTCGTAGTTCCAAGCCGAGCCCATATTACAAGCCCTCGAAAAGAAGACGGTGCTGAGTAAATCTTAGAGCCCGCATCAGAAGAAACATTTGTTTTGATGTTACCACACAATAGCGGCCGGTGTGTACGCGGTGATTTCGTCATCCTTTTTCCCGTGAAAAACACGGACAACCAATTCTCCGACACGCCGTTTATTCGCCCTGGAAAATCTCACCAGGAGCCTGAGAGCTCGAACTTGTGTCCACCCCAGGTCTGAACAGCACATCTTCCAATCGCCTTACCTTGCCAGCCAGGCGATGGGTGCCTTACCTTACCAGCCAGGCGATGGGTGCCTTACCTTACCAGCCAGGCGATGGGTGCCTTACCTTGCCAGCCAGGCGATGGGTGCCTTACCTTGCCAGCCAGGCGATGAGTGCCTTACCTTGCCAGCCAGGCGATGGGTGCGTTCACAGCATACATGCATTCACGAAGTCTCGGAGAATGGACAAATCATTTCAGTGGAGTCCTATGCATATGCATATGGTTCGGCGACATGTTGAAGAGCAAACCACGACCTGCGCGCCCTCTCCCGACCGATCCAAAGCCTGCACGGAAGCACAGTGCGAGAGGAACTACCTGTACCCCAAGTCGGGCTGAAAAAGTCCACCGTTGACCGTAACGCAAGCAGCAAGTGTTGCTCATCATCGTGGGGCAGAAGGCTATCTTTTCCCACACGTGAAGTGACGAATTTCACCGGGAACATGCGTGTGGTGCGCTTTTCAAGTTGGGGATTCGTTACCCCCGGCCCTACGCGCACGCCTGTGGGTACAACCTAGCCCCCTCACCCGCACCGGCCACAGCCTTCCCTCAACGTGTTGTTCTTTGTGTTTTTCTTTTGGCAAAAAATCGATAGGGGGGTGGTGGCACGCACCCAGAGTCCCAACGAGCTGCACAAAAAAAGTTGAAAAAAATAACAACTTACGGCGCAGCGCTACGGGGCAACTCCATATGTACCATGGATGAATAGCAGAAAGCAATGACGTTTGTGTGTACAGCTCCAGACAGGAGAACACCATGCCTGGCGTCTCTCGAAAGAAAGACAAAATAAAAAAAAACTGTACTGTAAGGAATCTAGAGCCTGACCAAAAAAAGACGCGCACAAAGATTAGAACCTCCTCGATCGCGCTACAGCCCAGCCGTCCTGGTCCCTGCTGTACGGAAAACGGCGAAGACAGCGCTCTACACGTTCTTACCCGCCCGCTCTTGGTGCAAGCGAATACATAAGTACAAAAATACATGAATCGAAAAATACGCATGCATACGTTTTTCCGCTCGGTATTCCCCCCACACCCCCTTTAGGACGCGTGGTCAATGGTTCAACCGCTAAGGCATGCAAAACATAAGAGTACGCCCCCCCCTCCCCCCCCCTTTTTTCTGCGCGTTCGCTTCGTACGCACGTCTTGTAGGAAGGAAAAAACTCCTCCTCCAAGCACAAAAAAAGCTTCCGTGGAAAATCCGAGCGTGGAGATAGGCTGAAACAAGAAAAGAAGAGAACGGTGGCAGTCTCCTTGCTACTACCGTGCATGCCTGATTTTGCCCTCAACTTTAACCCCCCTTTGGCATTTGCTCAAGGGCGGCCGCACGTTCAACGAGTGGGTTGAACAAGATGCCTCCCGTTCGTTTCTGTTCCGCTGAAAAAAAAAAAAACGAAGCAGTTGCGCCCGGTGGCGATATGTACACTTGGAGACGATCTTTTTTCTCTTTCCGATAAACACCCCCCCGTATATTGCTAATTTCTTTAGATGACACACACGTGGCATGAGGCACACGGTCCACTCGATACAAGGTTGGCCCGATGGGCGGCGCATGAATAAAAAAATAAATAAAATGAACGCGACAGAATAACCCGAACACCTTCCTTTCCGATTCGATCTTGTCGAACAGAAGTCAGGCCGTCTGCTCGTGACATCAAAGCTAAAATCGCGTGTCGCGGATGCAGAGATAGATAGATACATGACTCATTCTTTCGTACGATAGAAAAACCAAAAGACAACAGTACGCCAATTTTCAAGGTTGCGTCAATCAGCAATCGGCCCGGGGCACAACCAACCCTCCCGCCGAGCCTTTTTTCCCTCAAAAACGAAAACGACAAAAATCAGCAGTTATCTAGCGTTCTCAAGGACGAGTCTAAAGGCGAACAGACCAGGAACACAAAAGGTTATTCTTTTCTCATGCCCAAAGAGAGTCCGGCAAGTGCATGTAAAAAAAAAAGACGGAAGACGAAACTAAGGAGTACAAGAACCTCTGTTGTCTCGTGCTCAGAGGCACTTGCATTCCCAGCGCAGCGCGTTTACGCAGACCATACCGACGTCGTAACAGATGACAGCGGTAGGTAGTCCTCCTCTCTTCATTGCTGCCCGAAGCCCGCCTGCCTCACGTACATGTAACAGGTGACAGCAGCAGCCCTCATCTCTTTCTTGCTGTCAAATACCCGCCGGCCTCTGGTGCTCTCCATTGTTAAACAGATGACAGCAGCAATCTTCTTTGGCTGTCCGAAGCCCCGCCTCAGGCGCTCGCCATTTTTTAACAGGTGACAGCAGCAGGTAGTCCCCCTTGGCTGTCCGAAACCCGCCCGGCCGACGCCCTCAGGTGCTCTCCGTGGAGAGGAGGCGAGCGATCTTCTTCTTGCAGGAATTCCCGATCCAAGAAGCCTGGGCAACGTCCAGCGGCGTCTGGCCTCTGATGTTCTTCACCTGTGGGTCGGCGTAGTGATTCACAAGAACCTGACGATCCGAAACGTCGGGGTGGGGCAAAGCAGAGGAGGGCAGTAGAGTAGTTGGGTACAACCAAGTAAAATTGGGGCATTTTCTTAGCCGCATGACTGTTCAAATTGGGGCATTTTCTCAGCTGCCTGACTAGCACATCCTTTGTCGATCATCGATATCCGGGTGAAGTGGGTCCCACCCAGGCAAACTATCCGGCATGACATCGGCAAGATTCTGAAACAAGGCCAAGTAGATGCCCACAATAGAGGACACTCAATCCACCCAGACACACCATTCAACATTACCTTCAACCTTTTCATTCCATGCAACGATCGCTTCTCTCGCGCAAACTCTTGACCTAAAACGAAAGGGACTGGTCAACACAAAATACATTCATATCGTCAAACAAATAGAACGGGTTTAGATCTCGAACGGGTAGTCTAGTCTTTCTGTGATTGTGTGTAAATGTCTAATAAGAGAGGGATCAACACACTCAAACGAACCAAAAAAATATAAAGAAAGGGATAAAAAGCCATGTTTAACATTGGTTTTGGTCATAAACGTAAGAGAGCGATCAACAACAATAAAAAAAGAACCAAAAAAGAGTATTAGATGTATACGCACCCCGAGTGCGGAGATGGCTCCCTCGGCAGATGCCAAGTGCAGCGGCCTGTTTCCGACGCCGTCTGCGGCGTCCACGGAGGCACCGCGGTTGAGGAGGAGGCGGACGGTGGAGCAGTGGTTGCGCCGCGCGGCGCCGTGCAGAGAAGTGCCCGAGATGTCGTCCTGGTGCTCGAGGTTGGCCCCTGCGTCCAGAAGGAGCTCGACCACCTGCCGGAAAAAAAAAAAAATCATGGCACACACGACGGCAGTATTTTCATTATTAATACGTAGTAGCTTCATGTCCGACACCACGTGTGCGCACCCGCTGTTCAACACGCATGCGCCTTACCCCCTAGAGATGTGCCTGGGTCCGAGGAAAGTTTTTGACGGAGACAAAAAAAAAAAAAAAGTTGTGCGGAGTACCTCCGTCCTTCCAGCTACCGCCGCGCGGTTCAGCGGGGTGCTCCCGAGGTTGTTCTGCGCGTGGACGTCCGCCCCTCTCGCCAGTAGCAGCTTCACGATGCCCACCTCGCCTTGGCAGGCGCTGAGGTGGAGCGCGGTATCTCGGAAGTCGTCTTTCAGCATCACCATATTTTTCATCCTCTCCTCGCCCACGTGCTCCGCCGAGGCTTGTCCCAGTATGCGGGCGGCTGGGGGTGCACACGGTGATTGACGGGAGGAAGCGCGTTTCCACGCACGCGTCGTTTAAAAACGTGTTACGTACGTACTCTTCGGAGAGATAAAACGTAGAGGTACCTGTGTAATGCCGGCCAAACCTCTGCACTACTCCTGTAACTAAAACCTACGGTATGGCGGTGTCTCGTACAGTGCCCGTGATTTTTCTGGGTACTTGCCGCAATAAACAGGGACCTCTACTGCTGTACCTCTGCCCTCCGGAGTGTGCTCGTGAGAGCGCAGCTGTGTCTGCCATCAAGGGGGTGCTGATGCAACATGAAATAATAGCAGGTAACAGAGGTCGTCCATAGCATGCATCGGAGAAGCGAGGGTTGTCGATAAGTTTTATTGCGAGTGCCCAAACTCGGGGAGGCAGGAGAAATAAACAATCCGACAAAGCAGCGGGCGCACGAGCAACAGCTACTTACACTTCGGCTCTGCAAATAAGCGTACAACCTTCACCTGCTAGCGCTGCTGCTGTTACCCATCCTGACCCAGGTCTACCCGATGTCTCCGGCAAACAATTGCCTACTGCGTTTCGGTCGCGCTAGAGGTTCTGCTTCTGCAGTTGCCCCCTTGGGGGGTGTGAGTGTTCGAATAGGGCAGGCCTCCTTGCCATTAACTCCGGGGAAAGCACACCAGCAAGTTAGACACACACGTTATTGCGAAAAAAAAAATTCAGCATTGTTCACCGTCACTGTCGTGGTGCGTTCTATCGGCAAGCTGCGTTGGCAGCACACGAGCAGCTTACAACTCCCCCTCCTCATCGTCTCCGCTGAATAGCCATTGGAGTGGTGCCTTCATAATGATTGTGGTACAGCAGAAGCATGTGATTTTTTTTTCTAATAGCTGCAAACTGCTGCCGCCGTGCATTCGATTGTAACCACCTGACGCATCGCTTCTGCATGCCTCGCGACGCTGTCGGTTGTGCTGCAGCCAAGACTAACGGATGCAACATATAAAAACACATGCCCCCAGTGATGGTAAATTTTACAAGAAAAAGTAGTATGTACAGCAGTACGCCAAACATCACAGGATCACCATAACTCGTTCGAGATAGGAGGGCATGTTGAAGTCCTTGCAGTGAGAAATTGCAAATACATTCATGTACCAAGTATGTACGCTATCTGCCGGATATATTGCGTCCCCAAAACCGACAAAGAAGCAATACCCAAAACAGCTGTCGTGGTGAGCCTGCTACCCACAGGCGAGATATAGCATAGCTGTGTGCTGCTCGGGAAACCGTAGAAATACAGGTAGCTCTCTCTGATATGGATTCATTGCTACAATCTATCTCAGACTCCTTTTTCTACGGATACGAGATGGATTTTGTTGTGTCATATCAGGGAAAAAAATAAAGAAAATCAACCGCTGTATTGGGCGCTGGAGTCGTAAGTCTCGTGAAGTCCTGACGTTGAGGAACCAGAGGTTTGTGCGGGCCAACAGCTGTAGTGCAATGTCCTCTGATTGGGTGAACGGTCAAAATCTGCAGATAATGCGTGCAAGTTCTTGCAGGTTGATGTTGAAGGGTAGGTTTGTTGAAGGGCAGGTTGATGTTGAAGGGTCAGTTTCGCCACATTGCTGTTATCATCAAGGAAAACTACATACCATGGTATGTACCCATTGCAGATAGCACCCGTCCCAAAGGATGCGTTGAAAAAAATCAGTCGTAAGGGTGTGAAGCGCCCCCCTGCTCGATGATACGCACATGATCTATTGAGCTGTGTATTGCACTGCGAGAAATCCGTGATGCTAGCCGCAACATGATCGGCTAAGAGGTACTCTGAGGCTCCTCGGTGCGAGTTGTTGTTTGCCCCTGTAAATAACCCGGAATGTGTGGACCACTGCTTTGTTCCAGGTAGACCAATTTTCGAGAAGACGGCACGTCACTACATATTGTACTGTCTGTTACAGATAGTAGGACCGTATAGTACTACTGCTACTATCGGTAATGCATATGGGTTGGGTGGTGGAAAGTTCAATGTCGAAGACGGACAGCAACCTACGCCATGCCTATGTACTACTTGGACAAGAGCCTGAGGGAGTTTGCAGCAGTCGCGAGGGCTACCCTGACAGAAGCTCACTACTGCTGTGTTTTCCTCTATGATATGTAGAGTGGAGCCCGCGAGTGGTAATGGAGGTCATCGATATCTTTGAGACACGCCCGAAATTTCACACGGATACTTTTATCGTCAGCAGGCGGAGCTATGAATTATCGAGAGACTGAAAACTTGACAAGAGAGCCAACGTGCGCGCCTTTATGCGGCGTTCGACCGACAGCACGCAGCGCGTATGGTAGTTAACAGCGAATGCGGGTGGGCGTCGGGGCGCGTACCGTCCAAAAATAAAAGCGGGGTCTATGGACTGATCGTATGCATACGTCCCACGAAGTTCTCCCGCGGCCGTGATGCCACGCCGCCACGTCGTGGTGTTTGCTAAAAATCTACCGACGTTGAAAATCTTTGGCACAAATTTCTAGCGAACGACATTATTTGCAACGCCAACAACGAGGACTCGCTGTAAGATGCCCCAACCACGGAGGCACTAGAGAGACGAGAGAGAGGGGGGGGGGGGGGTGCTGGTCAGCCACAACCCAGCTAGCAGTTGCGGCTCAACCAATATTCGGAGAACTTCAACCGGACGATAATGGAATCGCGAACAGACGGACACATGCATACGTTTGTCTCGGAGCTCGCTCGCGACAGCAGTAGTACACACCTTTTCCGACGTCGCGGTTGCAGCACGCCTCCAGGAGAGCCACAGAGTTCCTCTCGCACCACTGGCCCGTCTTCATCACCTCCGCGGGTAGCTCGTCTCGTGGAGAGGATGAGGGTGGCTCCTCGCCGAACATGCTGTCCAAGTCAAGGGCAACTGCTGGTTCTAGCTGCAACGAGGGCGGCGGTCGGCATCCGCCGCCGAGGGACTTGCGCGAAGCGGGGCCTGCCGCCACGACCTGAGACTGCTGCGCTTGGTGCACGAGCATGCTGCCCGCGGATCAGCGTGCCCTTTCGCCTTGGTAGCCGAAGTCGGATAGCGCACGCAAGCCCGGCTGTAGGGAAAAGGAACACACGGACCGCCCGTCCTCTGATCTCGTATCAAATCTTGGTTCGGTTCGGCGGCGGCGTGTTGATGATGATGACTCTCGAGCCCGACCAAGCCGGTGCGCGCGTGCGGTGCGCGTTATGCCTCTCCCCTAGAATGTAACAGCACCCCCAAGCACTCCAATGTTTTCGGCAGCAGAGAGGAGGAGCACGAGCAGGGGGGCGGGGAGTGCCCGAAAAGCAGAGAGAGAGCAAGGGGGCAGGGGAGCAAGTAGTTGTTTTCTGGAAAAGGCGCGGCAATGCTGGCGGAGAGACAGCGAGAGACAGTTCCGCGGGGCCCCGCAATTGGTATTACAAGAGGGACGGGTACACCTTCATCTCGCGCTCCCGCCGGTCTGCTCAGCAGGCTGTAGGCAGGTAGGGCTGTTTGCTGACATGTGTCAATGCCACCAAGGAGTTACGGGGAGTGGTTCTCGCTGAGGAGAGCTGCTGCTTGAGCGGTGCTTGGATGGTGTTTGGAATCTACCGCCACAATTCATTGAGGTGAAACTCAACCGCAGTACTGCTGTGAACGGTGGCTGTACCCGCGGTCACATGATCCCTACAGCACTTAGACGGCCCCCCTTTTCATGTGTCCACCCGTGTCGCAAGCTGCTCTCTGTGCTGCTGTCCCGCCGCTGATGTGTGGGTGGCTCTATGTACCGCAGAGTCATCGCGCGCCTTCGCCTCAGTGGCAGCAATGGTCGTGCTTCCCTAGTCGCATCCATGCACTGCGGCTGACGAGAAGGGCTCACTGTATAAACACTATTTAGCAGCAGTGACTCGCTCAACCGACACGCACGCACACGTTGCCCGTTGCTCTGCGCAAGCATGCAACTGGATTCCGTGGTATTGAGTAGAAGTATCAAGCTACAAGGTAGAAATAGATCACCAGGACTGAATACCGTCGTCGCTGAGTACATGCAGCAAAGCACGCATTGTGTAAAAAAAAAGGCACGCTATTGTTGGTGTCGAATCCTCTTTTCCGGCAGCGTGGAATGATTGAAAAGATACCCGGTTGGTTTAAGGATATGGACGTGTGGTGGTGCTTGACGTTTCTGGGCCGAGCGTGCTTCTAATGCTATTAATTGTAACAACGGTAGACGAAGAATGGGATGGTACGGTATATTTCCAGGGATTTGGTACCGTGGAGCAGCGGGTCATTGTGTGTTATACATGCGATATGGGCCCGGGTGTGCAAGGTGAACCCCTGTTATATGTGGTGTCGCCCCGGAATGGGGCCGGGGTGTGTGGCGGTGGCGGTGGCGGTGACAGAGAATATAACGCGACCTCTCCTTGGCGCGTTCACGCCGACCGGCCTTTTCCTTTCCAAACACGCACGTCTGCTCGTTTGGATCAACCCACCAGCTGATACTGCATGGATGGATGGCCTAAGGTGGTATGCAAACATTTCGAGTTTCGCCGCGGTTCTGTCCTCCTCGCGCCGCAGTAGCCTCGTGAAGCGGTGCACCTGCTGCACGGAGCCGGAAAGCTGCTCCCTAACCCGGCGATGCATCCGCCGAGGCGAATGAAATTAGCAGTGGTTGCGCTGTGCCTTCATCGAACGCTGGCCTTCTCCTGGACCCCACAGGGTGCAGTGCTTCCCTCAGCAGGCGCAACAGCGGCACGATTGCACGCTGCACGAGGTGGGTGCTTTGCCGCCCCCACCGGAACATGGAGGAAGGCACGAAGACGCCGACGTGTGGCGGTACCCCAGCCTACACGGCTCGCGGCAGCGGCAGCACCAGAAGCGGAGAGCACGGCGCTGATAGGGTCAAAGCGGCAGCAGCAGCAGCAGCAGCAGCAGCCACGCAAGAAAGGCAAGGGGGCCACTGGCGCCAATCTCCAATCCGTGGACTTCACGACGGCGCTACTCATGAGCCGGGAGCTCGAGCAATCGATTGTGCCGGCACGCATAGAGAACGCCTACCAGATGGACGCGCACAACGTGGCGCTGCAGCTCCGAACCCTGGAGGGCAACATGTGGCTGCATGTGTCGTGGCATCCCAAGGGCGCAAGGTACGGGCTTCACTAGCTCATTTTTCCGAACAAGAACAGACCCTTAAAAGCAAAGATAGTTCTGCGTAGACCCAGCTGCCAGCTGTGGGAATGTGTTCGGAGAACGCGACTAATTTTAGGCAAGAGCGAGGGTCGCTGAATACGGAAACTACAGCATTGCTCAGATGTGGTACCGTTTACGAAGTATGAGACTACACTAGAGAGAAAGACCGATTGTGGAACGATAGCCGTGCGACAGCAGCAGACATCCCGGGCGCGCGTAGCTCACACCTTGACTCTTAGTCTACTCGTCGTAGGCAAGAGACGACTGCAACAAGGGCTCGTCGTGGGACACAAAAAAAAACTGCCAACTCATTGGCGAGAGCCTTCCTGTCCTCTGCCGCTGCACTCCTGATCGCTGTGGCATCCCAATGCCTGGCAGGTGCCACGTGGGTGGGGACGTGCCTAGGGAGAAGGAACAAAAGGCGTACACCTTCTCGCAAACGCTGCGGTCGCAGATTTGGGGGCTCAACATAGTCTCGGTACGTGCTGTCACGTCCACCCTTGGCTGTTTCGTGGCAGAGGTGTGGGCACGGTGGTGGCTCGGTGCGACTTGCTCTCTTATGGAAATGACCATGGACGGATTTTTCTGTTAGTCGCATGTCGATGTGTTTGACTGCGGCAGTGTCCCTTTCTCCTCTGCCTTCTATCGTCAAGACCAGGCACCTATGGCGTTGCTATAATAGGGCTGCAAGACAAAGGTATATTCTCGTACCCCCCCCCCCCCAAGCCCTCTCTTCTCTGTGACGAAACCATGTGATCTCGTCACCCTCGAAGGTGGGGCTCGCGCGGCCGATGGAGCGCGTGGTGCGGCTCGACCTCGCTCCGAGGCTGGACACCCCCTCGACCTTCCGCCTCTACGTCGAGATCATGGCCAGCCGCAGCAACGTCGTGCTGGTCGCCGTGGACGAAGCGAGCGGGTCGGAGACGATAGCCGCGTGCGCCTACCAGGTCAGCCCGAGCAAATCGGTGCGGCCGCTCTCGACAGGTCAGCAGAGCCAACGGAGAAACAAAATGGAGAGCAACACTACAGCACCCCAAAAACAACAGCAGCAGCACGGTGAAATCTCAGTATTGGAAAATATCCATACAATCACAGAAAGACTGTAGCACGAAGGGGATGTGTTGAAGTCTTTGCGGTTAATGGGAGTAAAATCGGGTGGAATACTGTTAATTGTTTCGCAGACGTATGTATGTCCACTCCAACAGTTGAGAAGCGCTCAATCTTTTTGACAGTAAATAGACGGAGCATTGGCACTCGCTGTGCGGGCCCTACGAGGGAACGGCGGGGAAAAATATCGAGGACGAAAAAGAAAGATCTTCAGTGAGAGGGAAGGGAGATTTTGAAACCCTGCGGACGACGTGATACTCGTCGTTATAGAGCTCCTCCAGCGTGTGTAATAGCCGACCTGAAAGAGAGGCACAGAAAGAGAGAAGGGTAGAGAGAGAGAGAGAGAGAGAGAGAGAGAGAGAGTTGCTGACCTGTCCGTCCGGCTGCCGCCGCTCGCAGGCCAGGCCTACGAGCTTCCCCCGGCCATGACGGCGCGGCGGCGCCCCCGCCCGGAGGAGCCGTTCGAAGATTTCGTCGAGGCGGTCGGCAGGGTCCCCACGCAGCAGCTCAAGAAGGCCCTCGTGGCCGTGTACCAGGGCCTCAGCCCCATGCTGGTCACCGTCATGGCCTCTCGCGTCCCGGGGCTAACGGCGGCGACCAAGGTCGGGGAGGTGTCCCCTGAGCAGTGGAGCGCGCTTTTCGACGGTCCCTGGAAGCGGTGGTTAAGGGTCATCGGGGACGGGGGGGACGCTGCCGCTGGCGCGGCGGCGGTGGCAGATGGTGCTGGGGCGGGTGGCGACGCGGCGTCGAACGTGCCGACGAAGCCGTGGATTTCGGAGGACGGTGCGTCCTACTACCCCACCACGCTTGGAGAAGGAGAGGGAGACGACGACGGGGCTGCCGATGTTGCTGCGGCAGGACAGGGCGGCAGGAGCAAGGTGTTTAGCCTGGCCAGGCTCGAGAAGATCATGGAGAAGTACTACCGGGGCACCCAGAGCAACGAGGAGTTCGACGGCCTCAAGCGGAGGTGCCTCTCGAGGGTGACGGCGACGCTGGCCAAGCTCAGGGAGCGCGCGGCGGAGTTCGAAGACCAGCAGGCGGCTGCGCAAGAGGACAAGGTACCGTCAACCTAGGCACTTGCTTACGTGTTTGTGTCCCTGGGTTGTTTTTCTTTCTGCATGTGCGTGACCTTGGGGCCTTGTTCAGCTTCAAGGGTTTTTGCTCTTGTGGGCAAGAACGCCTGTGTATGAACTTGGGGGTGGACAAGTGTGCACGTTTTTTCCTCTTTGAAAAATATTTGCTGCTTCGCTGCTTGTCCCGTCTATAATCTGCAGCAGTAAGAGAGTTACTTTTTTCGTTGCTGTGGTCTTCACATTACAAAAACGTTCCGGTCTCCATTAGTTGCCTTCCTACGATCCATACTGGACCGCCTGATGCGGACTCCTTCCGTGGTCACAGGGCAACTACAAGGTGCACACATTTCTTGCAGTCGAAGAACGGAAACAAAAATAAGGCCGAACTCGCGTGCCAGGTGTCCGAGCTGAACCGGCGAGGGGATCTGCTGATGACGTACGGGTACGACTGGGAGTACGGGCAGACGCACGTGCACTGCGAAGACTTCGACACCGGGGAGCCTGTGTCCATCGAGATACCCCGAGGTCGGAAGCCTGAAAATGCCCCCGTCCCCCTTATTTCGCGAGTGAGGGCGGCACCGAGACGGCGTTGGGTATAAAGGAATGTTTTAGACGATATTTTGTCTCTGCTTGAATGTTTTTCGTTTTGCGAAGGCGAAAGGCCTCCGTCCACTCCCACCACTCGACAAAGAAGGAACGTTAGAAGGCGTTGAATGGTTCGGATTTCAAACGCTACACGTAGTAGAACTACAGTATGGCGAAATTCTTGCGAGAACTTATCGAGCATGTGCTCCACAAATCGCGTCGTGTCGTCAATTTTCGCTGTTTTCAAGAGTGTGGGTGCACGCGGCGTTTGTTGTCCGCGCAAGCTGTTTGCCCCCGCCTCCTCTCCCCCCACTGCCTACTCAGTCTGTGCTAACTCGAATCCCGGGGACTCCCGATGGTATTTGTCCCTCCGTTGCTCGCGTCGGTTGTCGACGCCAGACAAGACCCCCATAGACGTGGCGCAGGAGGCCTTCAAGCTCGGCAAGAAGCTCAAGCGGAGCGCGGCTGTCGTCAAAGAGCTTCTGGACCGGGTGAGAGCTCGCCCGCGCGGGGCTCTGTCTTCGCCAAGCCTCGACGGCCTTGGTCTCTTTCACCGCCTCGTTGAAGAACCCTGATTCCGAGACTGCCCATACACCAGTAGTGGTCCGTGTTCAACGGAAGTAGTCCCTGTATAAGGCCGCAGAATAAGGCCGGTTGCCCTGCAAGGTCGGTGAAATCACGCCACACAGACAGATGGAATGCTCAAGATACCTCGTTACTTTTTTTGTAGTAGTGCGGGGTGCCCGGTTTTGAGTCCGGTCTCGTGAACCATGACCAGCTTTGCCTTACACCGCCATCATCACCCTTCAACCGAGGCCCCGTTGTCTCGTAGAGCGACGAGTAGCGGCCCACGGCCGAACACCTCAAACGCCTCGGAGGTGCAAGAAACTCCCGACCAAGGCCCCGGCCCTCCGTCCACTATTGCTCCGGTTCGAAGAACGCGTGGTCATCCACCTCTCTCATGCAATATTTGCATACCTATTAGAGAATACACACACATTCAAAGAGAGAATGCCCGTTCGAGATACAGCCATAAACGACTCGGTCCGGAATTATATGGACCATTGGGACGATCACGTTGGTATCCGAATGTGCCCAACAGAGGTGGTATATTTAGTTGCATGTTTTTTATTGTCTGCATTCGCCGCGATCGACAGGCGAACGCTCAGATCTTGTACGCCGAAGGGATCGAGATGGCGCTGGAGCAGCTTCGCGGCGGAAACCCAGGGACAGCGTCTTCTCGAGAGGAGCTGTCGGTGTTGAGGGGCGTCGCCGAAGAACTGGGGATTCTCGGGGGTGCCGACGCCGCGCGGAGCTTCGCTTCCGCGTTCGGGGTGAAACAGGTTCGGTTCGCTCGGTTCGCGCCGCAAGTGATGGTGATTGCTGAGGTATAATAGTTTTGATGCATCGCCCGCCGCCCTGATACCTTTCTAGGAGCCAGGGGCGTCGTGTATCGCGCCTGCTGTTTGGGCCTGATCCTTGGACGATGGCTCGCCTATGCTTTCTTAGACGAATATGCATACGTACAGGCTCAGAATGATGACGGCTATGCGTCATATACAGAGATGCGACACCCCCCGTGAGCAAACCTTAAACGTACTACTATCAAACTCCCCATTTGTTTGCAGCGGTGGCGGATGTCCATTGCGAAGAACTTCTTTGTCTCGTCCTCATGTTATGCATGTGTGTACATGTTTGGCGGCGGTGTCGCCCTTCCATTTCTTTTTTTCTAATTCGCCTCGGCGGCCCCATGGGCTCCACCACCCGTTTCTCTCTCGGCACATTTTGGAGTTTCGACGTTCTCGCGAACGATTGGAGATATAATTGTAGCTTCGTTTGCCTTTTGTGAAGCGTTTCGTCCAATCGCCCTCCGGATCCCACCTGTCGCATATCGAGAACCAAAAGCACAGAGACAGAAGGTTTTGGGGTGATGCTGCTGTCTCCCACCCAACGGCACGAACCAGCCTAAAACAGACGTGCTTGCACTCCAACACCCCCCCAGGTCCAGTCCGGCGGAACAACCAATGACGGTTCGGGAAAGCGCGGGGGCAACAGGAAGGGTAACAGGAAGGGCGCGGCCGGGGGCAAGAAGGGCAAGGGCGGAGGCGGTGGCAGGGGGGGGGGTGGCAAGAAAGAGGCCCCGACCGCCGGTCTCCTCGAGCTGCGCCGGGAGCCCGGGGCGCCGGCGGTCCTCGTCGGGTAAGCTCCCGAAACGCTTGTTGCTGTTGTTGCGAAGAGAGGTCCCGCTGAACTGCTGTTCGCCTCCCTCTTTTCTCGCGCACGGAATATTGTTCGGAATGTTGTTGTTCTGCACGGCCCGCACTTACGAAGCTCTAGTTTAGGCCGAGGCTGGGGTTGTTAGCTCCCAGGGTTTTGCTGCAAATGGCCGTTATATAGGTTTTGGTGTAGGGGTTCCTAACCCAGCTCACAAATGGTGCTCAAGTTCTTAGATATTGAGTTTTTCGAGGCTATATGAACTTCTTGACTGCTGCCAAGTTCGCAGGTGCGTGCGCTAACTTTTTTCGATGGTGCAGCAGTAGGTGGTCACCCAGTGTCGTGTGTGCACGTAGGTGGCTCGATACAAGTAGCAACTTGAATAGTGAAGCTGCCGATATAGTGGCATCAAAATCTCTTGTCATAATCTCAACATTTACATGAACCCGACATATCGAATAGTGGCACGGCCCTGAATAGTGCCGTATTCTGCTCTTACCCCTACATGCCACTATATCGGGCCACCTACTGTAAGCGAAACCCACGGGCGCCAAAGCTTCGGCTCTGTTTTCTTCAGCTAGCCGTGGCTCGCTGGCTTAACTGAGCACACACAAAATCTCCTCCGAAAAGTTGGGTCCTTTGCACACGAGCGATTAGAGCTGGAATCAGGTTGCCCCGAAATGGCGCTCGTGCTCGTCGTTGTGTAGGAGGAATAACCAGCAGAACGAGCGAATCACGTTTTCGCTGGCGAGGGGCCATGAGCTGTGGCTGCACGCAAGAGGCGTGGCGGGAGCGCACGTGCTGCTGAGGCTGGACCCCGGGCAAGAGGTGGAGGACGATGACCTAGCCTTCGCCGCGGATGTCGCTGCTTTCTTCTCCAAAGCTCGACAGGTTTGTGCGTGGTGTGGGTTGTGCGGGCAATGGCTCTTGCGGGGTTCTGTTTGCCACGTTTGAGGCTGTTGGTTTAGTAGGCGGACGGGAGCGTGTGCGTGTTTTCTTGTGTGTCGAGGCGGCTGGCTGGATCGCTTGAAACCGTGGTATGTAGTAGAGCTTACCGAGAGATACTTCACGGGAAGCACCTTGTCAAGCTGCTGCTTGTATCGGGATCGCTTGAAGGGGAGCTGCTGCTCGTTTCGGGATCCAAGACGAAGTCGTGATGTCTGTTCGTTGCCACTAGAGTCATTCATCCTGCTGTTCAAATAAATCACATCCCTGTTGCTCTTGCCTCTTCCCTCTTTTTCCTGCGGAACCGGCTGGGCATGACTCACATCACCCTCCGCCAATGTGTTCCGCGATGATTCTCGTTGCAGTCAGCAAGCACCCCCGTAGACTACATTTCGCCGAAGATGGTAAAGAAGCTGGGGGGAGGCGGGCCGGGCATGGTCAAGTTCGACGGCGCGAAGGTGGTCCGGGGAGAGCCTGGCAGGTGTGCGAATGCCTGTGCGCTCTGCTCGAAGGCGTGTCGCTTTTGCCGTTCCGACTTTCGTCTTGTCAAGACAGCAGCGAAGTGCGGTTCCCTGTAGCGAGCGTTGGTCCAACCGGCGGTCACACAAGAAGCGGCTTATTTTCTCGAGATGCGCTTCCTCGAAGCTAGTCTGTCGGCGGCTATTTGTTTCCATGGCTATGTTGGGTTGGGTCGTGAAGCCTTTGTGTTGTTCCATTGCAACCATCCGTGGGCTGGCCGTGTGTGCGTTTTCACTCTCTCCCTCCCTCTCTCTCTCTCTCTCTCTCTCTATCTCTCTCTCTGTCTCTCTCTCTCTATCTCTCTCTCTCTGTGTGTCCTGTGCTGCTGTCCTACCCTTTTCGTCAGGCGCATATTTGCTTTGGTTCGTGCTAGGTGATGAACGGAGCGTGCATGCCGTACATCTATCGATATCTTCCAATGCCATGCTCCTGACTTTTATAACACCGTAGGCCTGTTGTGAGGGGTGTGTGTCGCTGAACTCCCCCCCGCTGCCACCGTTACCCCCGTAATCCGACTTTGGCCGCCCTGTTTTTTTTGTCTCGCTTACGGCACGCTCTCTTGTTTGGTGCGCTTGGTGTGAAGAGTGGAAGCCGCGGTTGCCGAGGCCACTCGTCTCAGGGAGGAGGCAGCAAGATAGCACGCACCGTGCTGGCCGCACTGAACGCTGGCGGTCGCGAGGCGATCCGCATAGGTACAACAATGCCTGGTGTCCTTACCGAAGTTCACTACTTGACGAGTCTAGAGATGGTGATGGTGCAACATATGAAGGTCCGCGGGTAGTGCGGAGAGGAAGGCACAGTCCGTGGTTCTGGACCTCCCCTCTTTTGGAGTTGCGGGTCGACCCGTGGCCAACCTGATGTTGCCATGCGCGCGAGCTGCTCCGTATTGCATGATATACCTGCGGCGCTGCTTCTTTGCTGCGATGCAATGTATACACCGACGGAGTAAATGTCTTCGGGAAATTGGTGATCAGTTGTCACGTTGGCAGAACGAAGGACTGTCATGCAGCTGTACACACTTCCTCGGCTTCCTACAACATGTTTTTGGGCGGCCGTCCGGCAGTTCACCCCAAGTGGGCGCCGGCAGTTAGAGGTCGTGGGTGAAGTTATCAGGTTCCAAGTTGCAAAGAGGAGACGACCCGATGGTTGGAAGTGCTTCTTGAAGGAACATGTCATCGTGTACATATGTCTTGAGAAGAGAGGACAGAAAAATGAACAATGCGGGAGGTTGTGTTGTGGCTCCCTGGCGTTCTGGCAGAGCACGGGAAGCAAAGATCTGTTTTTGTATGCGCCAAGTTATTGTATGCGCCAATAAGAATGGAGTGTGTGGAATAGATACACGCTGGGGAACTTTGGCGGATCTCAATAGACGCTCACAGGATGAAAATGAAGGCAGTTGCTCACACGAAGATGGGAAGAGCGAATCTCACATGAGATGAGGGAGGAAACGAGAAGAGAGCAACCATAGACAAGCAAGCATCGAGGAGAAAGAGATATACTCTGCGTTATTCTTCAGTTCACGTCCAGCGCGCTAGTTGGCTGACCGAATGAAGAGATGCCCGTTGACATTGTTTTTACGTTGTCAATAGGACCACTAATTTTTTCATGGGTTACAGATGCACGTCTATGCTGCCACGCATCTTGCCATAACGCACACGCACGCGTTCACACATGACAGGGGACATCAACAGACGATACATACATTGTCTCGTGCGCGACCTCGAATCGTACATCGCATACAAATGCACCAATCTTTGTGAAGTTGCCTTGCACCTCCCAACCCCAAAGGCACTGAAGTCGGCCTTGAGCAGTTATCAGGGTATGAACTCTTCGAAGGATATATCTCTGCCGCCGTCGCTTCGCCGTTCGTGCCAGGCCATAGCAGGAAACTGTTGTTTCGGCAACAAGCTCGTACAATTGTACGAGTCGTTCACTTTTCGCCAGGAGTTGGGTCCGACTCCTTAAGCAAGCGTCCATGCATACATCTCTCAGTGCCGGTGCCCCCCCAAAGGTCAGCATAGACCTACAGGCCAACCTTCAGGAAATCCATGGCCTCGAGGATTTGTCGGCGAACGACTTCGTCAGTGATTCCCAATCCCTCCGTTGGATGCAAGAGATACCTGTTTGGAAGCGTGGTGGAGTGCAGTCGCACCGGAGAGTTATGAGTGTGCGGTTCAGAGAGGTCCTTCCGGAAAAACCATCTGCTTACAGTAGAAGTGCGAATCAAATTGTCCGCTCTGAATATGTATGTACGGACCGATATGCCGGTCGAAACGAAAGAAAATGCTGTGTGTTCAGGGCGGGTAGTCTCAAGTGTGTTAGAGGAGTAGAAATCGGTGGCCTGACGCTTGCTTGCAGTCATGTATCGCTGTATCAGGGATCTTCTTTCGGATCTGCTCTCAATTCTCAATTGCTAACAACGCTGGCTTCCTCGTACGTATGTCTAATGTTTCAAATGTCTTGTCCGCACACATTGGTCCCCGCACACCTGTCTGTTACGCTTAATAGTGCGGTGCCGTCGACGCCACTGTCATGGAACTTGGAGATGATGTCGGCCCTCGGCGGTCTCATGATCTCCCGCAGCCAAGAAGTCACCTGCCTCGTGCCCCAGGCCCGGACATCTTTCAACCTAGGGGGTGAAGGAGGAACTCTCACACCCGGAGTGAGCACCGTCCCTATTCGAGACGAAGCGTGCCAGGCTTTGGGGCTAACTGCGGGGGAATGAGGAGTCACAACTGAACGGCCGGATGATATCTTCGGGACGGCGCCGGTATCACCAGGTCCCGACGACGATAAAGGCGATAGGGTAGAGCCATGTGTCCCGACGGCGCTGCTAAAGTTCGGTGGCGTCGAAAGTCCTCCTCGCGGCGGAGTTCCTCCAACTCCCGAGCGGCTTTGCGACGATACCGGCGACCTCAGAGAAGGTGGTCTGAAACCAACGGCAGCTCCAAAGGGAGGAGGATCCTGGAACCCGGACGGTGGTCCCCGCGATCTCTCAGACGTACCGGACGGCGACGCTGCGGTAGCGCGTGCGCCAAGCTCACCCTCACCCTTTTTACCTTTGCACTTGGGGCCGTGGGAAGGCACGAGGTGAAAGGGTAAGCTTTCGTGGCAGCGCATGCACGTTACCGTACGACCGGCGTCTCCCGGTCCTGATCCCGGTCCCGGTCCTGATCCGGGTCCCGGTCCCGGTCCCGGTCCCGGTCCTGGTTCAGGTCCTGGTCCGATCGCGAGAGCTCCTCCCTGCTGCGCATTGGCCTCGTCTCCGTGGCTAGCAAGCTCGTCACCCTTTTTTCTCGTTGTCTCGTTGTGTGGTTCAACCCGAGTGCCCGCCGTGGCGTCAAGGTTTCGCACGCGCGTAGCAGTAGCGGAAGCGTCTACAACACCTCCGCTTTCGACGGACTCCTTCATCGAGCAGGACCCCATGTGCTTCTCGAGGTTTCGCACTAGCACCTTGACCCCGCACTGGAAAGGGCACCTCACCAACCGAAGCTCACAAACCTGCACGATGGCAGTGACGTTTGTGGCTCCGTCAGGCTCGTACTGTTAGACGTTCTTCGTATGGTACAAGTTCTGGGTCGAGTATATTCTTCCAGTAACGAGTTTTTGCGATATTAACCGTCTCGTATTTCCGGCACCCTGTGTCAGATGCGACGGATAGAATCCTGCCAACTCTGCACAAGTTCCCCTCCTACACGTGCTGTGACGTAGCCGAACGCTAATACACATCGAGTTGGGGAGATGCTCACCTGTAAGTGCGTGCTCATGGCAGACTTAAGGTATCGTCGTAGGCAGAACTCGCATTGCGCTGTGACCACACCGGAGTCCTGCCAAGACACAACAGGCGTGCATCGCGAAGCCAACGGCTCAGTTGTTACTTCAGCAAACAGCACGATGAGTTTTGTAGGAATCCGTGTGTCGAATGCAGCGCGACGAGTTTCCGCAAGATCGCCCCTGACGAGTCCGGTCACCTTCGAAGCTGACCTATCCCTAAAGCTGACTGGCGCAGGACCCGTAGAAACTGCCGCCACCGACTTTCTCCTTGTCTCCGACGGCATTTCTGGCCGAGGCGCACGTGGCGGTGGCCCCTTTTGTGGATTTTTGTGGTGAACGCGTCCACCGTACGTGCTGACCCCTGCGGTGGCACTGACGTCATCGCAAGTACCTCTCTCCGACGTTGTCGGTGTTGAGCGCGAACTCGTCGGCTGCCGCGTCAACGCGATGTGGGGCCAAACGATGGGTGGTGCCAAAAGATTATGCGGAGGAATATGTAAGACAATGCCGTGAAGCGTCGACGTTTGTTACATGATTGTTTAGCTTGTCATCACCCTAACCTCAAATATGTCTTGTCACCTCCTGCTAGACATGTTGTCACTTTCGTCAAAATTATCACCAGCTTGCTAGCGAACGAGATACATCAAGTCAAAGTACACGAGCTTGAGATCGCGCGTGTTCCACCATCCAATCCTGCACACCGAACACACCGCGCATGTCTTTCCCACGCCAGGTCTCGAGCTAGAGTCGATGTTGTCGCACGTCTCTGGCAGCCCTAGCCCACGTTGCTGACCCACTACCGCCTCGTCGTCGTCCACTGAAAAGCTGCTGTCCGACGACGACCCTGACTTGGTAGACCTCGCCATCCGGGATTGAGACACGTCGCTCCCTCCCGCCTCTGTATCCGCAAGTTTTCCTTTGTCACTTGCACCCAGACCATCGCCCAACAACTTCGGGGGCGAAATGTTCAGATCTAAGGCTTCGGCTGGGGTTGTTGCAGCGAAAGGTTTTTCGGCACCACCAGGGTCGCCAGCCTGAGGGGCGTCGGTGCTGTCGACGGAGGGGGTGTGGAGTAGAGGCAACGGCGAGGGGGGTGGAGGTGAAGAAGAAGGCGCGGAGGAACCGCAGGAAGAAACAGAGGATGGCGAGGCGCAAGGAGACCGACCCCTGATCGACTGCGAAGGACGCCCGTCACCAGCTTCTTCTGCACTCGCCGCAAGAACGGCGTCTTCCTCGGCAGAAAATGACACGGCCGCCAACGCACTCTTTCGAAGAGTATCCGCTGAGGATGTGTGGATGACCTTTCGGTGGTCACGAAGCCTATCTGCTGGAGGTGGCTCCGTCAATTTTCCGTTCTTCTCCGGCGTTCCTATTCCTTCTCCGGTCTTGAACGGGTATGGCGCTTCGATGTCCTTGTCGGTGTTAACGACGCTCCCAACCGATCGTTGGTTACTCTCAGGAGGAGCCGAGTCTGCATCCCTTAGAGAGAAGGAATTGTTGTCAACGTCTCCCGAATTGTCATCCTGGTCGATATTTTCTTGGCCTGCTGTCGCATCGGCCGTGGCCACTCGCCCAGGCATCGAACAGAGACCCACGGCGCTGGAACACCCCACGTGCGTGGGCTGATCGTCACAAGCTTGAACGGCGGGTATCATCACCCCTGTGGCACTTTCTACGCCCTCCTCCGTCGCGATAGTGTTTGTAGAACCCGTTGCACCGTCCTGTTCCTCCGGGAGAACCTCTCCGCTTTCTTCGAGTGCTGTTTTGGGAGAGTCCGCAGCAAGCGTCGACGCAGTCGTCTGCGGGGGTCGCGCTGCCGATTGCACCGATTGGGCAAGAATCGGCATGTGATGGCCATCGATTGCCAGGGACGGAGCTTCTTCGTGCCTATCGCTGGCCCATTGCCCGGTACGTCTGCTAGTGTCGCGGGCATTCTGCGGGAGAACCACGTGCGCACGTACAAGGGGGAAGACAGACAGGGGCGGAATAGCGGGGTGGGTGGGAACAACAAGGGCAGTGTCAGTGGATCTCAAACATCCTCTTAAATATCTCCCTCCTTGTGCGTATGCGTCATTCCATTTACATGTTCTCCTCGTGGGGTACGTGAACGTGAGGGCCTGCCGATGTTTCAAATGATAAGTCCGCTGAGGAACGCGTAATCACCAGAGTACACGTAATCGCCAGAGTACACGTAATCACCAGAGTACACGTAATCACCAGACTACACGTAATCACCAGACTACACGTTTTCCACGTGGCATCTCCACCCTCATCAGCCCAAACTGCATGACGAAAATAGGAGCGTTTGTAGCCCACACAGAACGAGCGACACTTACTTGCGATGACAATACCGTTTGTCCTCTGCGGTGTTACCTGAATCTCGAGCTGCAGCTGCTTCAACTGTGAACCGATGGAGGTGACAGAGCTCCGAGTGTGCGAGTGGTCGCTCAGGGTGCTTGCCACAGATCCCTATCATCAAGGACCGCAAAATACGTGAGGAAATCGAGGAGGGTAGGGACGTCGCGTGGTCACCGCTACTGTGGTTGGTCTTGAACAATGTTTTCACTCGAGATCGTGTTCACGGCGACGGCCAGCGAGGAAGAATGAGAAACGCACGGTCGAAGAGAGTTGATGATTTTGTCCGCTCGCCCCGGCTAGAAACCGCATAGAAGGAAGGCGCTTCTATTTCCTGGGTTGGGTTGCGCCCACCACAAAACGAGGCGTAACATAAAACAGTGGGCGCATGCATCACTTCCGCGCACCAGAGCTCCCTTGTGAACAAAGGTCCGCTTACCTCGAGACGGTCGAGGCGATCGTGTATTCTCCCATGCCAGCTGTGTTCGGTTCGCTGAAGAGAAGCACGGATGTTGGATACCTCCTGTTCAACCTTCAGAACAGCAGCACAGTTCGAAGGGTCTGGCCGTGAGGGTGCGGGACTGTGGTGCTAGGCCTTTGGTGTGATTCTCTCACTTTCTGGCTCGCTGGCAATAATCAACTCTCTCGTGACCTTCTCCCTCAACCGTGGCAGCTGTTACTTCCCATGTATCATGGCGAACATCTGAGGCACCTCTAAAATGCTGCTTACCATCACGCTACACATGTCTCTGCCATACGAGACAACTCAACTCGGGGATAAACAGAACGGAAATGTGCCATAGCCGCGGGTTTTGTGCCACGCGTTTGGTTTTTTCCCGAACCCGTGAACCAAGTCGTTTGTTGTCTCCGAAGCGAGTCTTTGTTCACCTCGGCTCGGTCCTTGAGTCGATTTCCCCTCTCCCGCAACACTTCGCCGGAGATTTCCTCCATCCTGCGAAGGTCTGAGGCGCGAACCTGCCGCAAGAATCGGCGATTCAGTGTGGCCCAACGAAGTCAGGGCGAGCGTCAACCTGGGTAGTCGTCATGGTCGTTCCACCAGACAACAATCGACTCCTAAACAAAATAGTTCCCGGTATTCCTTTCTTTCAATTTTGGTCACCTCCTCGATCCTTCGCTGTAGGCTACCCTCGCTATCCTGCAACTCCCGCCGGATGCGGGCAGTTTCGCCCCCTTCACCGTCCGTCAGGTGTCGCTCGAGTGACACCGTTGTCAGCTCGACTCCCCTGATCTGATTTTCGGTGCATCGCGCGAAGGCGAACAGTGGGGCATGTGGCGTTTCTATCATTCTCTAAGTCGAGATAGTCCAAATTGGTTGGCTAGGCCATCTATATTATGCTCTACATGATGCATATGCTGTGTGTTTTGCCTCGGAAATGAGAGCGTTGACCCGAGCAGAAGCGTTGTAGCATTGGGTGTGAATCATGAACAGCAACCGTGTCACGCTTCTATCGTACGGGGATGCAGTTGGGTTGCATGCCGTAATCCTTTTTCGTGCACGATGAGCACATGCGCCCCCCCCCTGGTGGTCACCAGAAAAAATGCATGCATGCGCACAAGCCGAACCTACCGCCGCCTCTGCTCGACGCCACTTGTTTTCAGCTTCCTTGACTTGCTGAGAGACTGTGTCTATCTGCTCCTTCAATGCTGCCATTTCGTTCTCATGCTGCTTCCTCTCCTTGTTAAGAATCGCTTCCGTCCACCTCTTTTCCTGTGTGGCCAGAAGTGAGGTTGAACATATGGTACCAGTCATCAAGAAAACCATAGGTCATAGCAAGAACACCGTTATTCCCTGTCCCCAACCCATGCTTAAATCGTGTGCCATCCGACTCTTCCACGCTTCCACCATCCTGTCGCGTGTTGCACGCGAGAAGTACCGCCATGTTTTTTCGATAAATGGGTGTTGCAGAGCAGAAGCTCTTGATACCCTACAAGGTATATAGTCGTACTCAAAATCGAACGGCGTTGGTCGATCAACTCACTGAGGGAACCACAATATGCCACAAGGCCAACCATATGCCCGATGTTCTCGTGCACCAAGGATCCATGACGTACCTGGTCCGATCTCGCTTGTGACCGCTGCATTTCCGCCGTCAGTGCAGTCGTGATCGTTGTCGCTATCTCCTGAAAAGCACCGGTGTGCGGCAAGGGAGGCCTAATCACTTCATTCAATCGTGACCGAAATACGCCACGTTTTCTGTGGTCGAGCAACAAATGCGCAGTGCGATTCTCACAAGTCCTAGTACAACGCAGCATACGAATCCCACGTCAAAGTGATGCGCAACGACGTCATCTACGCTTCATTTTTGAAACTTGTTTATTATGCAGCATTCGATACTCTTACCTCTGATAATTCTTGGGTAGGGGTCCGCCCGCCGAGGGAAGCCTTGAGACCAGAAAGATCGTCCTCGAGATTCGACAATCGTACCTCCACCTTAAGTCAAACGGAGGTGCATGTATGTTGGCAAACACACAGTAGGCTTGCGGAGGAACCGATGACTCGACCTCTTCAACATCAAAACCTGAGTTGTTCAGCAGCGCTACACACAAAAGGCCGTTCATCCACGAGGCGCCCGGCAAGTATCACACTCGAGAAAACAGCCGTCTCGCGAAGACATGCCGACAAAACTTCGATGGTAAAGGCGAAGCCTGAACCCCTCCCCTCGTTGACGCGTTTGGTACAACGAAATCGTGACTGTTGTAGGTTCTCAAGCCGTCTACTGTTAGTGCGGCCGGGGCATGATGTGCGGCACATGAGCGTCGAGACTAGCAGAACATACACAACCCTCGACAACCTCGACCACCTGTTACTTCGTGGCTCGATTCATTTGAGATACATGTTCCTTTCCGTGGCGTATTGACGCTCCTATCCCTTGAGGACGACATATCTAGAAATGATCGTAGGTCACCTGCTCTCGGAACGGTCCAAAGGTTGACCTGATGCCATCGATTACTTGCCCGTGACTCACAGCTCCATGTAGTGCACTTTCGGCCGACACGCACCGGCGATCTAACACCGCCAACGCGTCGCGCATCTCGCACATCTGTTGTTTCCCACACAAAATCGCGAGAGGTGATCTGCTCATCCTTCCCGTGTGGTATGTGACATTCACGGACACGAGGTCATTTGGAAGCGCCAAGTGCTCTCGGCCAAGTCGAAACGTAGAAGAGCTCGACCGTGGCTAGCGCTGAATACCGCCAAACGCGCTATTTGCGCCAATTTTTGGGACTCGTAGTTGTTGGGTGGAATTTTAGCGATTGCCCAAAGCCGATCACACACTTGCTGGACGCGACAACGAGCACAGCACAAAATCGAACCGTTACGGAACTGTTCAAGGTGCCGCCAAAAGTTCTTCAGAATAGTGTTGAGCGATACCCCTCGTACGGTGCGATATTAAGCCGATCGCAGACGAAGAAGCATGCGAAGACGCGGGCTGCAACCATGGGTAGCCAAGACGCTTGAGGCTTCACTCGCTCACGTGTGTTTCAGTTTGAACCTGTCGGTCTTGGAGAGCTGCCACCGCCCCTTCCGCTTTGCTCCGCGTGACGCGATACTCTGTGAGGTCGTTGTCCTGCTCGGACAAGCGTCTCTCCACCAGCGCCATCCGTTGGACAGCCTCTCGAACCTTCGACAAGAAAAACGCACGCTGCCTTAGGACCACCGCCACCTATTCGGCGGCATGCATGGCCCACCCTCTCTCAATAAAGAGATTGTTCTCTGAGAATGTGGACTGCACCGACCGTCGATAGTTTTGTTTTTACGGTGTTTCACACCCTTGTATGTTGGATGGGGTACTCACCTCCATCATATTTCGTCCAGAATCGTCCCTTAGGACCCCTAATGCGTGATCCAATGAAACCTGGCGCGGTGAATGAAAGCCGACGGTACATTACTCCTTCAGTAAGAAATGGGGTCATGCAGAACGGGGAGTATGGTTGACGGGCTATCCCCCTTCTGTAGCTGCCGTTGACGAGACGTCGGACATGAAGTTTGAGGATAACAAAATCACGGTTCAACATGCAGATACACGCCGCATGTTTGGAACCTTAACGTGATGTACCAACAGATATTACTACCTACCATCACACACTCCGAGACCGTCCTCGACGGTGGCCTTTCTTGTCCCAACAATGGAGATTCTAGCATTCTAGCGGCACTGCTACAGGAGCCGATTTGCCTTTCGGGAGTCTGACAGGAAGTAGGCTGGAAGGTGCAGTCAACGTGTGTAGTTCGTTTGGGTTGCAGACGTGACAGTAGTGGGAGCTTGGTCGGTCTTCCGACTTCGCTGTGATCTTTCCGAACAGGAAACGCACGTTAAGGTTACCTGCTTCTGGCGCAAGCCATCCGTGACTGTATCAAGACGTTGCAACATGATCGGGTCCGACGTGTAGCTTCCAGAGACAGGATGAGCCGCCGATCTTCGCGCTGAAGAGACCCGCGAGTCGGAAAGTGAGTTCGTCGTGGCGGTCACGTTGTAGTGTCTCACTGCAGGGCTTCGCCTGAAGGATTCGTCTCTGGCAAAACGAAACATCGAAACAGCAGGGGCAAGATAGGCTCAGGCAAGCTAGGGGCTTACTGAGTGATGTCTTTCCGCAAGCGCCTATTGTACGGACATGATGACCTGTTGACGTGTGGTACACATAGAACGACATTTACTTTTCGAATGTTGCACCCTAGAATCCTTCCAGGCTCTCCAACCTCAGAGCGCCCTTCCGCTACGCTACCATACCCTCTGTCAAGACCAACATCCTCCACTAACATACTATCGTACCCGTCAAGTTTTCTCCACGCCTCTTGAACTAAGGCAGACGCTCGTAGATCATGATCTCGGACGGTGGGCCCCTGGT
This sequence comes from Ectocarpus siliculosus, assembly GCA_000310025.1. Lineage (NCBI taxonomy): Eukaryota > Phaeophyceae > Ectocarpales > Ectocarpaceae > Ectocarpus > Ectocarpus siliculosus. Next base: position 490,997 of record FN649003.1, read on the forward strand.
TGACTGATGGTTCCTCCATGTTCCGCTGATTTGTGTAGGACAAATTGGAATCTGGCGGCAAACATCCCTCTACGTGACGCACGATCTGTTCCGACATCAGCTCCCAGTCCATCTTAGATCAGATGGTCAACGAATAGTCAACTTTTATGATCCATGCAAGGGATCCTTTGTCCTGGTGGCTCCCGGTTCAATGAATGAGCTGGCGAAGATCTCCGAAGATCTCCAGCGTTCGTCAGCAGGTGCACCAGCAAACTCATGAACTGTACCAAGCTGGTCATCGAGCAGTCACATAAAATGCGCTGTTTTTATCTTGAACGAAATAGACACCATCAACATAAAGGACTTTGAGAGATGCCTCGAAACGGATAGGAAGAAGAAATTCGAGGAGTGGTTGGTGCCAGCCAGGTGCCAGCCGAAGGTTGGATCTGAGATCTGAGATCTGAGATCTGGGTGGATGTGAACCTTTTTTTCGCACGCTCACGAGCGCGGTTTCACCCGAACCGTCACGAGAACCAGCCGACGGAGCATCTCGGTACGGCGGCGAGGAGTGCAAGACACGCTCAACACACGCACCACGCTAGCTTGGCTCTTGTTGATATTCAGCGAAAGCACGGACACGGACCGATGGCAGGCTCAGGGCGCCAGGGGAATGCCCTACCGACAGATGATCGCGACTTGTGCGTCATCGCATCAAGCCTGAACTGCCAACAACCCCGATCGCAGGTCTCTGCCCGTCCCATGCCGAATCGCGCTGGTACCGCACCTTTCCCCGACTTACGCCGGCCCGTTCTTCCTTCACACCCACCTCTGCTCCAGCCACGTGTCCAATCCTATGGAAAGCCAGCAACACGCGCCACAAACCCAACGAGCAGAGCGGTGCCTTGTGCCGGTCAACTGATTCCCTTTTCGACCAAAGCTCAGGACGGCATGCCGGATCCCAGCGAGCGCAACAGCAGCAACAGCAGTGTCAACTCGTCCAAAAGCAGAGCGGCTACAACCGAGCTTCCCTCGGCAGAGGGCCGCTCGGGACGCTCCTGGAGCGAGCTGGGAAGGGTTCCTGGTTCCCATGGAGCAAGAGCGGGAGGTCTTCGGGGACGAACGCGGAAAGCGTTGGCTGGAACGACACGCGAATGTCGCGTTGGCGATGCCAGTCAAACAGACCCAACCTCAATCGCGCAGTGCTCGAGACGTGCGGACAACGGGCAAGGGAGTGCTCGATCTGTGAGTTCAGGATGTAGATCATCGGCAACCCATTACACTACTATTCGGTATGTCGTGTTCGCCATGATGAAGTATTAATCAAACTTTCAGTGCACAGCCGACTTCGCAGCAAACCGGAGCCTTCGTAGACGATAGAAACGCCTTCGACCTTCGAGATGCTTGTCTGTTGGCTCGATGCTTTCATGTTTCCTGGCGGGGTGTTAAGGTATACAGCATTGACTTGTAGCGTAGTGGATATGTTGTTCACCAATTGTTCACCCAAGTAGGCTTGGGTACCAAGTAACCGGTGTGATACGCACTTTGAGCTTCCGGCGTGGTGGGCCACCCATCGTGCACCTCATCGACGTTGTTGTTGTCCGGCAGGAGCAGCTCCTGACCCGCAAAAGGAGCTTGCCGGGAGTGACGGCTCTGTCGGAAGACGTCTTGGTCCAAATATGCGAGTACATTCATGAGCAGGACATAGTCCGGTGAGGGACAGAATACGGGAGTTCAAGGTTCTTGATTTTCCTTTTGAGGCTTGCGTATGCGGCCGTGTCCTTGTTGATGTGCCGCCTGCTTTGCATCACGGAAAGCGGACACTTTTTTCGTTCCGCGGCAATCTTGCAAAGACTGTTCGCTGTGGGTAAAACCTTTCAAGATCGCTCGCCGCATGGTTTGATCACTGGTATCGGCTCCAACGCCCGCTTCCAACGCGTGCGCGACGTTTCCCTCCCGTAGGCTGTCCACAGCCTCTCCAGCGGCGTTCGACGACAGGCTATGGCAGCAGCTACATCTCGTTCGCTACGGTAAGGAGCGATAGAATAGAGCGCCCCCCCCCCCTCGGGATTGGGTTTTCGTCGCTTGGCAACGACGTTGTAAAAAAGCCAATTCACTTCGTGAACTCGTCAACCAGGTTACCGGGTTTTTTTTACCTCTGTTTTTCTTTTTTGGCGGTAACCATAATGGTGGTCGAGTAGATCATGTTGTGCGGGGTCGAGAACCCTCACTCCGCGCAAGGGGGATGGTCGCACCACGTTGTGTTAAATTGGTCAAGTATCCTCGAGGCAGTTACACAGTGCTTATAGCTGTCTCTGGCAATGAAAGCACCAGAAAATAAATGAAGTCATACGTAGCTGTCGTCCGTACACAAGGAAGTAAGCACAAGATGCCGAACACCCTTAGCAGGATGCAGCGCACCCTTCATGCGACTCGCCGAATACCTCACGGCGCTTCTCGCTTGGTGATGTGAGAGCCTGGTCCGGTGAGAACCCGGCGTGCTCCGTCCCGGCTTTGTAGGAATGCGAGGTCAATGGTCTAACGACTTCGGCATGCACGACTATGAGTACACCCCCCCCCCCCCCCCCCTGCGAATGGGGCGTGTGATGCCTAGGCACATGAGCAAAAGGGGTAGCAGATAAGGTCGCAAGCTCCCAGAGGTCGCCAAGTTCCCGTAGCTTCAAGCTTTCCTAGCGCTGATCCGTTTTGTCATCCTCCCCGGATACAGTAACACCACAGCGAGACGCCCGCCATCAACAGACGCAATTCTTTACACATACCCCGCATGAAAGCGTCACCGCCTGACTGACTCATCACGCCCGCAGGATCACCGAATAACTCCTGCCTGGAGGGTCTTCCGTTCGCACACTCTTCCAAGCTTCAGCTCCAGAGCGACTTCCCGATGTACCACTCGAGGTTATTCGCCATCCGGTGCCATCATCGGTGCATCCGTTCCATGTGAGGGTCGAGAATAACCGCAGCAAGTCAGCAACACGTCTAAATAGATGGAAATTAAACGACACAACCTAGATCGGCGCGTTTTCAGGGGAAAATCTGCTTTGGCTGGGCTCGTGGTTGCCGCGACAGGCAGCTGAATCGGACGATCGATAGCCCGGAGCGTTCACTATTGGCGGGAGAATTCTGCAACAAAGAGCTTACCCTAGTCACGAGATTAAACTCGACGCTTCACAACCTCTTGGTACGGCAGAAACTCGCATCCTTCTCATGACAGCCTTGCGGAAAACTTTCTAGGTGGTCTTGTCGGTCTTAACTGTCCTTTCCTTTGGTTGCCCTTACCCTGGCCCGCCTTCTACAGGGTTCCGCCGGACGGCAGCTGCTGCTCTCGGTTGATGTTTGCGGCCGAAGCGCTGACGCGGGAGGACCGGTTGTTGCGCAGTAATGAAGAAACAAGCCGGTGAGAAACATACCAGATCATTTGTTGAAATCCTGTGAGCAGCTTTGTTCTGTCCTCCCATCATCATCATCATATTTGTTTCCGGTCCCGCATCTTACCACGACTTCAACGTCAGGAGATGTCGGTGTGTCTCGATCTCAGCCGCTTTCGTGTTCTTTCAATCTTCCTTGAACTTTTCTTTTTCCTTCGTACCAAAGCGTTGGGTACGATACCTAAATCATTTTTTTCTGGCCGGTGACGGGGCGATGCAGGTTGGACAGAGCGAAACTTCGTCGGAAGCAGCATTCCACCCGTGCCTCTGTGATGCGAGAGCTAGCCATTGCGAAGCGGGCCAGCACGGAAGAGGTAGGAGGTACAATGTACTCTGGGTCAGTGAAAATGCCGGCATTGCTTCCTTTTGTAGCACCGGTCTGTTTTGTCGTGGCTCAGCTCTCTGTTGAGAGACAGTCGGTCCCTTCAAAGGATCGTGAATGAATCGATGATAAAACGTTTAACACGTTCGGGTTTTAGATGAGTGGCAGCCTTATTGGACCGCTCCTGGGATGTATTGTTGCTACACCTGAAGAACGCCAAACAACAGAGAACCGAGTCAACGGTTCCAACAGTTCAAACCTGTTTGAAATTCCTGGAGCTCTATCTGCGCGAAACGAAAGAGGAGTGTTTCCCCACCCCGTCGGAATAGCCACCCCCATGGGGAGGCATTCTTTGCTCTTCGCGGGTACACTGTCCTGCAAGAGCATCGAATCAGTGTCGACTCGGGGACCTGACTATCAGAGTTATCAGTCTGACTCTGGACCCCCCCAGGCACTACAAACACGGGTTGGGTGGGGAACGTCCGCTGCGTCGGAAGGTGCTTCCCTCTCAAAACTTGACTGGTTCGGTTGGCCTTCTGCTTACCCGAGCGTTGTTGTCAGGCGTACTGAACACACGCCGTTTTCGTCGCTAGCGCCTTGAACTGACCTGGAACTGGTGACGTCACGTCGAAGTAGAACCGCTTCGAGAACCTCATCCAGCATGCTTCCATCCGTTCCGCCCAGCTTCGTGGCCTTTCTCTTCGAGCTGCACTGCGCATGTGCCTTCTTTTCGCAGCTGCTTACGACTCGGATTGATTTGATTGGTTGGCATCGCGAATGACCTCTCCCGCCCTCTGCTCGCCCGATCCGCCACGTGCAGCGCATGGCGCTGGTCGACGTGCGATCCGCGGTGGAACGACACGCCTACGCCCCCGGTTGTCGCCCGAAAGCCCCCCAAACTCCATCCTCGTGGCGAGAAGGCCATGGGGTCAGTGGCAAGGGGAGAGCGAACGGGGCGTCGAGGATACTATCCCCGACTCTCACCGGCGTGTTTGACGGGGAATAGACTCACCCCCGTGCGCTATGTAGACAGAGCAATAAACCGCACGATTACTGTTGTGAGGACGCCAATGAAAGAGGGGCATGGATGGGGTTGAACGGTGAGGTTGAGGGATTTCGAAGCAGGCGGCCGCTTGGCACCTTCATGAGGAGACCAAGTGCCACCTGCATAGCAGAAACAAGCGTGCAATGATCGCCATGCTGGAGGGAGGGATAAAAGCTCTTTTCGTCGTTTGGCCAAGCAGTAAACAACGCACAGACAGGCCTCGTCCACGCTACGCACTGCTTGGTGCCGCGGAAGGTGTGAACTACTGCGCGTCCGTCGGGGAAATACACGAATGAATACGCACAGGGCCGATGGTGAAGCGAGCCGTCCCTCCGCGTATGATGACGAATGGAGCATCGAATGACGCCTACAAAAAATCGATCTCAAGAATCGGTTTCTTCATGGCAAGTCAATATGGATGGGTGGGTGCGCCCTCTTCACCGCCGAAACCGAGCTTCTGCCGCGGACAATGACTGCACCCTCATCAACTTGTCATCAGCTCCAACTCACGGGCGTAGGAGGTGGACTATTGCTTCCACCAGGAAACGCTTCCCAAGACCAGGAAACGTGAAATCTGAACTTGCGTGGCTCTAGCCTAATAACCCCATGTCGACCCCATGCCGTTTACGAGCCCCCATCTCGCACCCCGCATGGTGTTTGCCATCGGAGTTGGGCTTTCGTCGCTTAAAAACGACGTTGTAAAACAGGCCGATTGCTTCATGAGCTCGACATGTTAGATGTACTCAGCACTATAGATACGGATCTACGGAGATAGACTATGGGTTTTCCTGTGTATCATGTTCGTATGTGTTAGAGGAAGGGGGGCGGATTCCCTTCTAGTGTGCAGGGCTTCTTGCCCTGGGGTTCACTCGGCAATATTTCAGGTTTTGAGTCAACCTTTTCTCCGCAGTCTCTGACGCTAAGCACCCGCTTATCCTATGCAATATGCTTATGCTATCCGCAGTCTCTGACGCTAAGCACCCGCTTATCCTATGCTGCATAGGATAAGCGGGTGCTTAGCGTCAGAGACTGCGGATAGCATAAGCATATTGCATAGGATAAGCGGGTGCTTAGCGTCAGAGACTGCGGAGAAAAGGTTGACTCATCAAGACACGATAAGCGGGTGCTTAGCGTCAGAGGCTGCGGAGAGAAAACGTTGACTCGAGACCTTGATTATACCATATACCGAGTGAACAGGGCCTGCCCATATGCGCACACGCACAAAAAAGTAGGGCACACACAGAAACAAACAGACCCATCCATGAATATATAAATTCGCCTAGCATTTGATACATAAATTCGCGTAGCATTGATTGACAAACACAGCAAAACTAAAACTGCGTACACAGCATTACGTTCGTGCTTGAAAAGAGAGTAATGAATGGTGGATAATACGTCGCATCCCGAAATATATCGATTTTTCCGGAAGTCAGTGGGTGAGAGGATTGATACGGCTCGGCTGCTGTTGTGAACAGGACCTGCTGTCTGTGTGGAATTTCTTGCTGGAGTCTGTTGTCAAAGTGTGCATTGTAGAATAGTGAGGACGAGAAGCTCCGTGATGTATGTGTGTGTATCGTTCCACGCCCGCCCCTGCGTCACGCTTAACAAAAACTCCGCCGACGGCAACGGCCAACAACGTGTTGTTGTTGTTGTTGTCTTCACATTAAAAACCGTTCCGTTCTCTCTGCCTAGTACCTTCTTCTGTCCGTACTACTAGTAGTCTAGCACTTGACGGGATCGATTCCCGTGGTCACAGGCTAACTCACCCAAAAAAGGTATACGAAAATAAAATGGACCCGAAGGGTCCGCAGGCCAATAAAAAAAGTAAACGACAGATAGTCTAGGCCACTCCGCTCGCCTCTCTGCACTCTATGCGCGGCAACCCTAGATTGGAAAAAGATAGAAAAAGTAAAAAGAAAAAAGAAAAAGAAAGAGAAAGAATAAAAGAATAAAAGAAAAAGGAAAGGAATATTTTTCTGCAGGCAACGAAAGAAAAACCAAGACACATGAAACAAACTGAGAGCGCAGGTAAATAATGCCGTCTTGCTCCCAACGTTTTTTTTATCGGACTAACCCGTTGCAAACTTCCCAAGATTGCCCTACTATCAATACATACTATTGTTTCGGCCTCTTGGCCTGAACATATCTTACTCATAATAAACTATTATACCTACACTTGGTAGATAGTACCTCCTAGTCGTCGACCGACTAGACCCCCCCCATGCTCCCCCCCTCTCTTGAGCGATAGGTGTGGGTGGGCGGGAAATCGATCAAATCCGAAATCGATCAAATCCTAGGCGGCACCCCGTGTTTGCTGCTCCTCAAAGCTGCTATCTCTCTCTGCTACTACTACTCCTCTCCTTCTCTCAAATGCACTTGCTTGTCTCTCGCCCAGCGAGAGCACAAAAACTTTCTGACACCAAGGCTGTCTCTATTTTTCTTCGATCCCCGCTTTTCCGAATTCCAACACGCCTCCACAAACCACAGATTCAAATACGTACTGAATCTTCACGGTGTAAGATTGAACGAAGGAAATCTGGGGTTTGTGGCGCGGGATTGAATCAATTCGTCCTTCTTCTGCTGATGATGGCGATGAGGCCATGATTGAGTCCGACTGCTATGTAAATGAACTACACACAGAGTCAGCCCCAAGTACGTAGTTTCCAGCAGCAGTAGAGCAATGCATATGTCGTGGCAGTGTCAGCAGAGATGCTGAGCAGTGCACACATCTCGTGCAGACTGCCGAGCCCGACGTCAGGAGGCCGGCACGCCGGCACATACATACATACATGCAATGCATATATTTTCACATATATATATATCCATCCGATCGGCTGCGGGCTTTCAACCCCCAAAAATCCAGAACTTCTTTTTGCAGCAAAAATCCTCCAGAATGAATGATGATCTCTACAAGAGTATCGATGAAAAAGCTCGTGGCGGTGTCAGCAGAGATGCAGAGCAGCGCACACATACATGCAGACTGCCGAGCCAGAGGTCGGGAGGTCGGCATGCACATATATATATATATATACACATTCATCCGCGCGGCTGCGGGCTTTCAACCAAACTAAATCCAGAAAACCGTTGAAAATGTTATGAGCTCGCGCCGACCTGCCGCGAATCCTTTGATACGAAGCTATCTATGCGTACGTATTTACTGCTGTCATTTCTCTGCTGGTAGCTTTTCCCATGTTCTTGGATCACCCCTTGCCGCGGTGCTCTCTTTATACCACTCCGGAGGGACGCCTTGTAGAGATGGACTTATTGTTATTGTGTCATAGTTAATAAAAAAAAAAGGAATTGAGCAGATTGTTGTTGTTGTTGTCTTCACATTAAAAACCGTTCCGATCTCTCTCTACCCAGTACCTTCGTACCGTATATGACACAAGATAACACACCCCCTTGGCCGATTTTCAAAGCTCGATTTCTCAACAGCAGGAAGAGTCACAGCGCCGAAAACGGCGGCGTTGGAACCGTCTCGTCGAGAGCTTCTCGAAAACGTATTGTTTCATTTATGCATCCTCTTCGTCGTGGAGTAATCGAGCTTTGAAAATCGGTCCAGGGGGTGTGTTATCTTGTGTCATATACGGTATGTCCGTACTGATCCAACACTCGACGCGGTCGATTCGCAGATGGAGAGAAGCAAAGGGAAAGAGAAACGTGTGGATAGATCTAAAGAACAGAAAAAAAAACAAGCATGCATTATTCACACGAGCGCATCGTTCATACTTACTTGTAGCTCAGACAAACGCTTGCGATCGCAGGGTGGCTGGACTTGTCAAGCGCTGTTACCGGTAGTGACTACGGTGGACAGCACAACTACAGCAAAAGGTATGAGGCCTGTCGCCCGTTGTTCACGTACTACGGTAGCTTTTTCTCTGTTTTTTCGTACCACCTCTGTGCCGCCACGCATGTTTTTTGTTCGCTGTGCTGTCTTCTTCTGTGTCATTGCTTGTACATGTACATACATAGTCTAGTCTAGCTCTCGGTTCGATTGGTACCGTGGACCGAATATCGGTAATCGGCACGCAGTAGCTAGCCCACACACAGCAGTAGCTAGCACACACACGAGCACTGAGGGTAGAGAGCATTTACATGTAGACACAAAGAGCCTTCAAAAATGATCCGCCGCCGCAGGGTGTTTCACCATTGATTGGCGCACCCAAAGTTCCGCCGCCTATTACAGAGAGAGAGACCTTTGGCACGATCTTCAAGTCTAGGTGCCTACTGCGAGCACCACCCACTTGGCACCTACCCACGCCAGTACCATCTACACCACATCTCCAAGCAACATTGGATATTTGGATATTTTAGACCCGAAGACCTCGAATATCTTGGATTTAGACTGTGCTCGACGGTGTCGACGAAAATGTAGTACTTGGTATGACACAGATCCTCGACCCGAATTTTTTAGCGGACGTTTTTTGTAAGTCCACCCAATACTAGACTGCGTGTTAGTAGTCTACGTTATAGTAGTCATGTATGTCATATTATTGCACTCCATCATTTTTCACGTTTGTTCCTGAGGTGCACGGCCTGCCGTGGATCGAGTCGTTCGGTTATTTCCATATTTTCCCCGAGCCCCTGCGAAAAGACGGAACGAAATGCAAGACTAGCACAGCATAGTCAGCCCGTATGCATGCTCAAATGTCAACCAGCCGGATGCAACATGTAGTCTACGTATGTTATCACAGCGCGGTTATATCTTGCTTCACACAACAAGCGCGACCGCAATAAACCGCAACCATCATCCACGCCGCAGGCTTCTCGGGCGCACAGCAGCAGCACCAGCAGCATCACAACCAATCGGAGGCTTCGACGTTTATGACTTCGGACGGCGACAAAATGCCGACCGCAGCAAAGCGGCGAGCTGTAGTGGTTGGCGGAGGCCCGGCAGGTGGCTTGATGGCGGTATACCTGTCCCGGATTCGCGGTTTCGAGATTGATCTGTTCGAAGCCTTGGAGGAAGACAGAGTCGCAGGGCCGACGATACGCTCGTGGAATGTTGTTCTTTCCGGCAGGGGGTTGGTCGCTCTGGAGGCGGGGGGCGTCGATCTGGAGAAGGAGGTGCGAGGCGGGGTACTTGTAGCCGTACATGCCGTACGTAGTCGTTAGACCATTGACCTCGCATCCCTACAAACCCGGGACGGAGCACACCGGATTCTCGCCGGGCCAGGCTCTCAAATCACCAAGCGCGAAGCGCCGTGAGGTTCTTGGCGAGTAGCATGAAAGGTGCGGGGCGGGGAGAGAGTTTTACTTCTTCTATCTGCTACCATTGTACCGCCGTTCGCTTCATGGTGCTTTTTTATTTTCACGTCTGTGTTTTCTTGTTGAACGCCCGTGGCACCGCTTGTGTGTCATGCTGTAGGCACCTGTTGTGATGAATTTAGGTCCATCTATTAAATCGCGAACAACCAGGTGTCACAACAGGCATACCACGGCCGGCCGTCGAACTCGAAATGCACTGGCCGATTCTCTTCTTTCACTCGCATGGTATTTCTCTTCCCTTCTTTCTGTGTGACAAGTTTCTTCTCGTCTTTTCGAGTCCATCCCACCTATTTTCCCCGCGCCAATCTTCGTAGGGTGTTGTTGCGATTTCTTCTCATCGTTCCACTCCTCCTCCGGTAGAGCCGAGGAGACACACACACGCAAACGACTTCTTCCTCTCTCCCTGTCAGACCCCCCACCTTCCCATGTCTTGGCCCCGCCTTCTCGTGTCTTGGTGCACACGTGCCTCTAGTTTCATCGCGAAGAGTTGACCGATGTATGTATGTACATGTCGATCACCTTTTTTTTCTGCAGCCTTCTCGAACTTTCTGTTCTCGCGCTTGGGTATCATCTACCGTATCTGGTGTTTGCCCAGTTTCCAAATTATTTATCTATTGACCGAACAACAGCATCCCCCGCCCCCCCCCCCCCCGCTCAAATGGCGAAAAACCCCAGGGGCAGGGTTTACCCCCCCCCCGCGGCTTGGCGGTTCCCCCGGGGGTTGGCCTCCGGGGTGGGGTTTTCTCGCTTGGGAACCAAGTTTTAAAAAAACCAATTTTCTTTGGGGAATCGGGAAACAGGGTATAACGGTTTTTTTTTTCCCCTGGGTGTTTTTTTGGGGGGAAACCTGAAAGGGGGGGGAGGAAAACATGGTGGGGGGGGGCGAAAACCCCCCCCCCGCGCAAGGGGGGAGAACCCCCCCCGTTGG
>FN649003.1:507277-518590 GCA_000310025.1 Ectocarpus siliculosus
CCCCCTGGGGGGGGGGGGGCCCCCCCTTCTGGGGCCCCCCCAAAATTTTCCGGGGCTTTTCCCTTTTTATATTAGAAACCCCTTCCCCGGAAAACCCCCGGGGTTTTTCCCCCCCTTTTTGGGGGGGGGGGGGCAAAAGTTTTAAAAATTTGGGGAAGAAACCCCCCCCCCCCCCCCCCCCCCTTTCCCCCGGGGCCCCCCGCCCAGGTTTTTTTGAAATGTGAAATTCCAGGGTTGGGGTCCCCCCCCCCCCCCCCCCCCCCCCCTCATGGTCAAAATGCGCAGGACACAGCAGCTCCGGTCCACCTACTGTTCGCGTCTGGCACATGGACGCATCGTCTTGATTGGCGATGCCGCCCATTCCATGTGGGCGTCTCTAGGACAAGGCGTCAACTCAGCCTTGGGTGAGCAAGCAACGAAAGGGTCGGTTTGCCTGATGCCGTGCTAAAAACAGCTACAAGTAGGGCATGCAAGCAGGCAGACTCCACCGAAGTTTCCAACGCCTTTGCAGCCTCCTACCCAAGGTGTCGGCGTTGGCATAGCCTAGAGTCTTACGTAGTTTTTGTTGTGATTGTGTTCGTTTTTGTAACTGTCCCGATATCCGCTCGGTGCCGTTCAGCGTCCGAACCGGTCCAACGGACGCGAACGCCTTCCATGTCGTCACAGGCTGACTACCCAAAAAGGGTACATCACGTATGGCCGAAATGACGAGAAGCGACCAAGAAAAACCAACTCAAACGCGATAGGTTGAAGAAGCAAGGCCCCAGAGCCTGAAACACAAATTGTTGGGCTGGGCATGTAGAGTAAAAGGTAGCCATCGTTGAACCATTGCCACTTGGCCCCAATCGGTTGTTGTTGTGGCAGTCATGCTCTTCATTTTCAGCCGACGGCCCGCCTTCCCTCTGCCCCTGTTCGAGTACTACAAGTGAACCCACCGCCGTCATGTGGGCACGACACTGCCCAGGGAAGAGGCTAACACACGAGGCACTCACTCTCGTCGCGGTTTCGTTTGCTCGAGCGCCGTGTGTGTGCTTTTGAGTTGCGCCGACCGTGCTAACCGCCTGACCGATGAAAATAGAAGGCAGTCTCAGTGCGGCTGAAAACAGAAAGAGGCGTTTCTGAAGGCCATGATCTGGGACCCCCGTGAGGGGGTGTCATGGGAAAAAGCCAGGTTGTTATTCTCCGGGTGAAAGACGGAACGGTAGCGGATGAAGAAGGATGCACGCGTCGGCCATGACTTCTGTGTGTGAATTGTCGTTTGTTTCTTACAGCAACAAAGTGAACTCATCTCTATCCAGCCATAAATTCGATGAACTAGCTGTTACGAAGTTTTTTTACCCACTGTATGCCTTGTGTTTCCATCACAATTCCTCGATAAACTGAATATATTGTTTAGTAGCAACCCGCACCATTGCGCTTGTTGAACGGAGTAAGAGCGATGTTTGTTTCTCTACAACGGCCTCTGTGTGACCACGGACTGGAAGGAGCTCGTACCCAGCAGGATGGATGGGACAGCAGTGAGCGCTGATTAAAAGTAACGAATGAACAGAAATGGTCCTGTCGATTTCCTATTTTTTTATGCTTACAAAGAACACAACAAATCCATCTCTTTCACAGATGAAGAGTCCGTGACCCCCTTTCTTTTTATCGACTCTTCTCGCTAGAGGACTGTCGAGTGCTTGCTCAGGTCTTGGACTCCGCAGCAGAGGGCGAAGCGGCGGCGGCACAGGGCATCGACGTGCCCGGGGCGCTCGAGGCCTTCAACGAGCAGAGGTTGGAGGACGCCACAGCGGCGTGCGTGCTGAGCGAACGAGGGATGGGAGGAGCCAGAACGTTTCGGCCTATGTTCGCGGCCCGCCTGTACCTGACAGTACTCCTGCACAAGACTCTCGGCCGCGTCGCCCCCGAGGTGAACATGATGCTTTCATGTTCACCCCACCAGCGTTCCTCCATGGCGGAGGTTGTTAATGGTCCCATGGAATTTGGGCAAAGGACAAGCTAGGGGCACCAATTGTTGGCCAACAGGGAATCAATCGGGGGGCAGGAATAGTCATTATTTGGATTTGGATGGGAATAAGGAGTCTCGCCACCCCGGAGGGCAAAGGAGTACACATGGGGTTAAGGTAGGGTTTTGATTTTTTTTGCAGGCTTGGCAGGGAGTGCAGTTTTGTGTTCGCCGAGCTGGGCAGATTTAAATACTGCCCCCCCCCCCCTTCCCCCACTCGCTTTGTTTGGTGAGAAACCGGCGTGCTCCGTGCCGGCTTTGTGGGGATGCGAGGTCAATGGTCAAGCGACTACGGCATGCAAGACTATGAGTACACCCCCCCCCCAACTCGCTTGGTTTGGGTCTCATTCTTGGTCTGTGGTGTTTGCACGCACCCGATCCTTGGCAACAGATGTTCACGCCGCCCTCGATAATGACCGTCAACTCGGCTGACAAGAGATACGGGGACATCCTGCGGGGGGTCGAGAGGGAGGACGCCGTGGCCTCCGGGCTCTTGTTCGGGACCGTTGCGATGGTGGTGGCCGCCGTGGCAACGAGGTTCATGAGAAGGCGTAACGTGTAGGCGCTTCCGATGGCCGGTGTGCTGCAAGGAGCACGCTAATAGTGGAGTAGTTCATGAGAAGGCGTAACGTGTAGTAGGCGATTCCGATAGCGGCCGTACTCCAAGGAGTACGCTAACAGCGGGGAGTAGTTCATGAAGCAGGCGAATGCATACGTGTAGGCGATTCCGATAGCCGGCGTGCTGCATGACGTTTATGAGTAGTAGATAGGCTTTTGTTTTGGGTTCGGGGGTGAACAGAGGCACGAGCAGTGTGCAGTGGTAGAACACGCCGGTCCTTCCATCGGAACGGTCTAACTAAAGTATTGAAAGGTACGCAGTATGTACGTACTTGCGGGCTGGATCGTTGTAGTGCCCGCACGCCCAACCTATCGTTGCACCAAGTGCTTTTTACCGCCTGATGTGTGCACAAGAGTAGAGATTGATTTTACAACGGAGTACACAGAGCGGATATGACGACGAGAGAGAAGGTGAAATTTCCTATTTTGTTTCGCCCAACAAGAGGCACCCAGCCGCCTTTTTGGCCGTTGTCACAACATAAAAGCTGCCGTTGTGCTCGATGATTGCCGAGATACCAGTACCAGGATGATTCGCCTCCCCCAGTATCTCTCACCCGCGCCGGTGGATCCCCCAAAGGCCCAAAACTCGCCCACAACGGCCCTCGGCTTTCTCTCCAGGGATGCCAAGCTCTCTGCCTAGCCACCGGACCCCCTTGCCTCACCCCATGCGATAGCTTCATGGGCGTCGGTTTCAACTAATGGCCGTGTTGGTTTGGCTACACACGCCTACCCGACGGTCGCTTTTATGAGCCTCTCCCATCTTCAGGTCTTGGAACTATGTAGCCACATTAGTATGCGTCTCCCTGCCGAATGGTGCTACTGACAGGGTTTGACAAAGAACCTTGGCGACGGGCGACAAATTGAGGGTACAAAAAGTTCAGTCTACATCGATCGCCCAATCAGAAAGAAAAAGAAGAGAGAGATGGACGCTGCTTTCGTGTGCCAAAACCGGAAGTTAAAAACGTCTCAAGAAGGACCGAGAAGAACCATCGTCACCTCACGAACCATCATGCATGCTGTACACGTGCCCAGCTCCGTTCCTCGCGATTCTCTTGTCCGTATTGCCCTACATGCGATGCGAAGCGCCAAATGGTATCCCTCGGGTTCGACCGCACATACATGCGGAGCCGAACAGGTGCCAAAATGCCGCCGACAAGGAGATAACAATACGTTGCAGCTGCTGGAGATTACAAACAATAGGCGAGAGGGCCTCGCTCAGAGAAGTGGGGGGTCGTCGGGCCCTCCTTCGCCCAGCGCCATGAAGTCTTCGGGAGCATCGATGGCGGACTGTATCCATGAAGACGGACTGTCCACAAACCCCTTCGCCTGCGTTTTGGTGTCGTTAGGGGGAAAAGGCATTCGGAGGAAGGGAGCGGGGAGAGGACTTGTTGCTATTTAGACGGAGCAGGGCGTTTGTGTACCGTACTCCTGCTATGACAAGTACATGTATTGCAGACAAGCTATGCACAGAAGGAACTGAACGCCAACCCTCTTTAATCCAAGCCAAGGGGTCAGTGCGTCCCCCCATTCCGTGGTTGGGTCACCACGGTTTCACCCTCCAAGCGTGAGCTGCGCCTTCGCCACAGGCGCCAACAGCTCAACCCTCTCCAACCCTAGGCTTCTCGGAAGAAAGGTATCAGCTGCTCGCGAAGCACCACTAGGTTGGGAAACGGCGATGAATTCCGCCTCGGCCACGCCCCCCCGCACCTTAGATGTGCTCTTCTACGCAATGCACACCAAGCGTCCTCGACTTCTTCCTCCCAAATATCGAGAGGAAATTATTAGCTAGGAGCCCTCTATGTATCACAACCTCCCCCTCCCTCCACATCCAACCTTAATGGCGATATCGTCCGCCCCGGGGCTATTCCTCAACAGCTCTTGCTTGGTGAGGGGTGAAGCAGCCAGAACCGCCTCTCGCATCGGCCCCTCTTCTTCGATAAAGGTGGGGTTTTTCTTCAGGGCGTCCGCAACGCCCGGTGGAAGGCGGTCGAACTTGGCCACCAGGCAGGTTTCGACTATCTCGGATGCTTGCCACAAGTCGTAGCTCTCCGGCGCCTGTGGATGAAAGCACGTACGTACTCACTCGCGTACAGCGTAGAGGCGATCTGTACGTACTGGTATATTGGTATTGAGTACGGCCACATTATTGTTGTAGTCTTGAAGTACAATCGTTGTTTTTTCTTCTTTCCGCCCAGAATGTGTGACGCACTCAGCACGGCCAAAGACGAACGCGTCCTCCCGTCAACCTCCCCCAGCGGTTATCATAGCGAAAACGTTCCCACCTTCCTCAGAGAAGTCAAGGGCGATCCCCTCTTTTCACTGATGTATTGCTAATAAAACGTTGGCTACTTTGTACATTGCGTACCAAGTGCAGCCGTTTCTAGGCACAACACTGTACATGTTCGAAAAACGCCAACAGTGGAATGTTGTGCGCTACAATTTCGTAGACTAATGCTGGCGGGGCGCAGCCCCAAGAAGAATACGCGCCTGTTGACTATGAGATGGTTGGGGATGAACAACTTGGGCGCATTTAAAATATGAAAACAATATGAACGAGTGGAAATTGTGTGCTGTTTTCTTCTGGGCAGAATGAAAACGCTTGGCATTTCCAGGTGTTTCGTCGTGAAGACTGCCTCGCCACAAGTTTTTTGGCACCCCATCATGTTTGATGACGGGTCTGTAGTCCTGAAAGAGGGATGAATCGCACGCTTGTGCGGTGACGAGCGGGATCGTGAATGGATGTGAACCGTTTTTTCTTTTCTCGCCATGGGCGGCACCACTCATGGCTGTGTCCCTCCCTTCTCCCTTCTCTCACATCTGCGACGGCCCGTAGTTCGACGTTCGATGAGGCGTACCCCTGCATCTCCTCGACGTCAGAGGGTGGGATATCATTCCCCGACAGCCTGCAGAGGAAAGCCGGTGGGCGAGGAGAAGGCCGCGGATATAGCACGTAGATGCCGGCTGGAGTAAGATGGGCACATACTGTAGCAGTATGACCTGCTCTTGAGAGAGTTTTTCTGCTCAACCAGCGGCTCGCTGACCTACATACAGAACCTTCCTATACAGCCAGAAACAAAAAATGCTGTTGCTCAGTCAGGGAGGAGGTATAAGAAGACATGGGAAGTCGTATTTCTCTCTCGGTTTTGTTGCGATTTCGGCAAATTCGAGCCCTTGTGGTGCCCACAACTCGGTAACCCTAAGGAACCAACAGACAGCTATTCAGGGATCCAAAACATTTCACCCCGAACGAGAAGTGTGCTGTTGTTTTTTCTTCATAAGAAAGAAAACACTCCGATCCTCAGCTATGTTCAAACAAGCAAGTGCCGCAAGACGAGTCAATCCGCGCCCGGTTGGTGGTCAATCAACAAGATGGCTCTCTCGTTGCACGATGGCACTCGCCTAAAGGTTTCGATGGAGTAGGACGCCAGCGCCGCTTCTATGAAACCCTCCTTCACGCTCTTCTTGGTGTAACCGCCGCCGCCACCGCCGTTGTTGCCTCCAGTCAGCCCATTCGATGACACGCTGAGACCACACGACAGAGTATGTATGCGGACCGGGCGGGAGAGGCACTTTGAGGATTCGGCACTGCCCTTTTTGTCGCGAGAACGAGCAATAGTCCGGGATAAGGTTGAGTTTCTCCTGAGGTTATCTTGAAGGAGGAGGTACCACAATAATATCGGGCAGGTAGGTTGGGCGGGTACCTGGAAGTATTTTCTTCGCAGACTGGGCGTGAGCAGACAGATGGTCAGATTGATTCGCAAAGAAGAGGTTCTCTATTCTGCTGAAACGACGTGTTAGATCAAAGGTCCAACGTTCTGTCTACCACTACCACAACGGGCTTGCAATCGGCTAGGAGGTGGTGTATGATGTAGGCCCATCTCTTTCTGATGTCATTCATTTTCTGAGGCAGCATTTACCGTTTCGTTGAGTTTTGTTTTTGGAGGTGAAAGGATTCGTCGCAAATTGCCAGGAAGCCGTTCTTGTAAAACGCTAGAAGCGAAGCCGCTCTTGTAAGTAGGTGCTTGCGATCAAGGACATCGCCTTGGTGATAGTTGTGACAAGTACCACAATGACGAAGGTGCTGAGAGACAGACACCAAGAGCGTCTAGAACGCATAAGAAATCGAAAGTACTACGTCACCATGACACACATGAGTGCGGTTGGCCAGCCAGCCGTTCCGTACTCTCTCTTACTCTAGTTCGACCAGGCTTGCGGCATGCGGAACGCTAGCCGCCAGCAACAGCGCCCCCTCATTCCCGATTCGATTGTGCCCAAGGAGCAGCGACGACAGCGAGCCGTTCGAGCGCAGCGCTCCGGCGAGGTATCTTGCGCCGCGCACGTGTAGCTATCAAACAGGGAAAGGGGGCGGAGGGGGGGAAGAACGCAAGTCGCCTTCGTCCTGAATGCCCAACTGTTGGGGGTTAGGAATGATCGGTGAAGGGGTTGTTGGTGTAGCATGCCAAAGCATTGTATTCCGAGGGAAGGACATGGACGGAATACGCTCAGACAGAGCGTGTTGTTCATCAAGAATACTCGGTTTGTGATTTGAGCATGTGTTCGTCGCAATAAGAACACGTCTGCGTCTGAGATTGCTAAAAAAAACGCATGCACAACCCACCTGCTAGGCATGTTCGCCCGAATGATAGTTGTTGTTGTTGTTGTTGTTGTTGTTGTTGTTGTTGTTGTTGTTGTTGTTGTTGTTATTGTCGTTGTTGTCTCCACATTAAACTCGTGTCAGTTGCTAGTCCCAAAATCTAGCAAAGACTCGGTCCGTCGTCACAAAAATGCTATTTAATAGAGCCATCAGAAACTTTCTACAAGAGTACACGCAGGGTATGACCGATTTTCGCACGTAATGAACAAACAAACCTGATTATCAGAAAGATCCAGCTTTTCGAGGCGAGCAGAGAGCGCCAAGAACGACGCCACTCCTTCCGCCTCCCCGTCGTCCATGCCGACATCACGCAGGAGCAGGGTCCGCAGGTGCAAGGAGGTGCGAAAGGCTCCGCACAACGAGTCGAAGCCCGACCGGCTGCGTTGGCCGAGAGGGTCGTGGGCCAGAGGATTTCTGGGCCGAGAAGCAGTTGGCGCGGTACGCACGGTGGGAAATCGAGTCTCTCTCTCTGCTTAAGCGCTGGTAGAGTGCACACAACGCCTCTTCCTCCAAGACACAAACGGAACCGCAAACATCCTTTAAACCTGACACCTGTGCGAAACAAATAAGGTTCGTTTCTCTTCTCAAATCCTTCGGAATGAACCTTGGGAATGAATAAAATGGGACTCTTCAGAAGTTGGAGCTTAGAACGAAAACGCATCACCTGGACAAGTCGAGGTAGCGCAGCTTGGGCAAAGAGGGCAACCAGCCGCCGACAATCAGCGCGGCTTCACTGTGGAGGCTGTTGCCAGATATTCTGCCCCGAACGGTGGTGGTGCAAGGGGGGAGGGGGAAGCATTCGCCGCAACCCAGGAGTCAGTTGGAAGGAAATACACACGAGGGGCTTCGCGTGAGGATTCGGTCAAACGGCATCAGAGAGTGCGTCGTTCGAATCTCAACCAAGTCCTCGAGACGACCACCAGCTGCTGCTTCCCTCAGAAAATCGTCTTGGATCACACATGCACATAATTTTACATCGGTTCCGCGAGAAGTTACTTGGGGACGCGGGTTAACCTCGTTCTACAGTAGTAGTACAGACTCTGGCACGAAAATGCATGTTGAGAGCTCGTACAATAACGACCAACTTGAACTTCGAAGTTACAGTAGCAGTGCCCCAATAGACCGTCGCAAACATTAACACTTGCCGGCCGTGTGCTAGACTGCTGCACAACAAGTGCCTCAAACGAAATATATTGTTAGGCAAGTGTGTTGCACCTGAGGTGTGTCAATTTCTTGCCACTCGCGAAGGTGTTTCCCAGCGCGTTGAGGCCGTGGTAACGGTTCCCCGCCAGGCCGATAAGGGTGCAGTTCGAAAGGTCCAGCACCTTGAGGCGGGACAAGCTCGTCAGCGTGTCTGCCAGCGCCACCAAAGGCCCAACGTATCGCTGCTCCTCCCCAAGAGGATTGCTGCAACAATGCGTGATTGACCGTTAATCGATTGGCGCTGCGGAAGCGTGTTGACAATAGCCATATTACTGGAAACGCTGCCTGGGCCTAGACGTTTCTTGTGAATGGATCTGTCCATTCGATACGCAGCCACGAGCTCCGACGGTTGTGCAACTGGTATTTTGGTGTCTTCGCGTTGTCTATCGCCGTTACAGCCTCAGAGACGACGCGCCTGCTTCTCGTTTCAGCCGCAACAATGCTAACTGTGACACCGCGCGCTGCCTAGAAGTGTGTCTCCATTCTCGATTGAAAGCGAGCTTCAATTCTGTTGCGATTGTTGTTATTGTGGCTGTTGTCTTCGCGTCAAACGCCGTTCTCATCTCTGCTCACCACCTTCAAAATTCGTGCTCTGGTCCGACTGACGCGGACGCCTTCCGTTACCGTAGACTATGAAACAAACATTCAACACGCTGAATCGCTTCATATTATAACCGGTGGGTGAAAAAGCTCCCACGAGAGATGCTTCAGGTTCGATCGCCTAAGCAAAGAGTGCACTTCAGACCGAAACACAACTGAAGGCATACGTGCTACATCGTTTGAAGTCAAAAGGGTAAGTCTTTACGGCCAGGGAGCTCTGTGGTGAAAAACTTTGTGCATCGGATTCTACTCGGAAAGAATCACCAAGCTCACCCACAAAGATTCAGCGCCGTGAGACTTTTCGCAGATGCTGTGAGCAGGGTATCGATTGGCACCATGCTCTCACGCTTGGATCCCACGCGATTGCCGGCTAGGTTGATGACCTTTAAAGAACTGACGTCATGGAGCCCGTCCAACGACTGGAGGAACGCGCCGATATCGCTCGTGCTGATATTCTGCCACACATAAATGCGGAAGCGCGGTCTGCCCTTGAGTTTTTTTTTGTTCCGTAACTTTGGCGTATTTTGATAAAGTATGCACGAAATCATAAAAGTACACCCGTCCAAGGTAACACTCGATAGGGGATGCATTGAAACCTTTCGGTGATGAGGGTGGTCGTCTTGTTGACAATCGCACAGCCGGGCAGATGCGCTTGTTTGTTCTGTGAAAAAAAAGTGCGGCGTGAATTCGTTCACAGCGTCGGCCTCGTTCGCACCTTATCCTGTATATCTAGACAGCGTTCTTCGAGGGCCTCATCCTCCCAGTCGAACATACGTCCGACATCGTCCATGGCGTCGGTCTTTTGCTGGTAGGAGACGGCCGAACGCCCCCTGCCCTGCGCCCAAACCACATTGTTCTCAACGACCGACAGGCGGTGGAACCCGAATCGACAGCTATTTCGCCGTATTTCAATGGTTGCACCGCGTTTGCGCTTTGCGCGATCCACACAGCACAGCACACAGCACGCACACACATGTACACTAGCATACACGGTCGTACACGCTACATCTCTATCTCTATCTCTCTCTCTCCCTCTCTTTCTTGTTCTATAGTGCATTCGACCTGCCTGGGAGGGTGGCGCACGTTGGGTAGCAACAACAACAACAGCAGCAGCAGCAGCAGCAGCAGCAGCATCAACAACAACCACAACAACTACAGCCGCAATGAGTTGATCATTGAACGACAAACCCAAGCTTACCGTTCTCACCCCTACATTCACGGGGTTGTCTGCTCATCCATGACGACAGAGACTTACAGCCGACGACAAGTCATGAGATCCCACGAAGCCTGATACCCCGACTCTTGTAAGTGTGGATCGAACGTGGCTTCATTTTGAATGTGCGCCAGGTTTGTCTGTGTGTTTACCGCGGATGGTGGTCTGCGACATCAAAACAACACCACGCACTCGCTACAATATCATTCCACATGGGATGCAACCACTTCTCACGCAGCATGCAGGCATGAGCCTGCGTTGTACGAACAACGGCATCACTGCTATTGGTAGCTCGTGATTCCTCCTCTCCTCTTCGCCGGGGTACAACTACGGATGGCATCTTCTGAGACACCACCGGATTAATTGGGGTCTCGGCTTACGACCTCCAGACCCCGTCTTCCGGTCGGTTTTTTTCTTCATTATCCTTTTCCGTGGAAGCGGTCATCTCCCGAAGCAGTCCATCGCACACGTTTGACATGTCGCAACCTTTTATGAGGGACAACACAAATCAGGGCTTCTCTCCGCCTGGTGAATCTGGCAACAAATGCCCCTGGAGAATACCAGCACACCACCAACACGTGCACCCAAAACCTAACATGGTTGTTGCTGTTGTCTCCACACTCTAAAAAGCCGTTGCGGTTTCTACTCGGTACACTGGTCTAGCTGACGCATACACCTTCCGTGTAGGCGTCACAAAAAAAACAGAACGGGATGCTCTCAGCTTCCCCCCAACCAAGACCGACCAGTCAACAGCAGCAGTCCGTGCCGACCAAACGTTCTATTATAGACGGCTGCGTGTGTGACGCTACTACCAATCCCCCGCATCATCGTCCTCCTTGAGCTCGTCGTGCCTCCAGACCCTAAATCTGGCGGTGCTCTCGCAGTCGACACCCACGAAGACGGGGCTCTTGACGAAAACCGTCAGGTCCACAAAGCCCGGGCGCGTCGGGGCTTGGAATTTCATCTGGTGCACGAGACGAGCGGCGGGGGGGGGGGGGGGGGGGGCACACCAAAAAAAAC
>FN649003.1:518690-529799 GCA_000310025.1 Ectocarpus siliculosus
TTTTGTTCCACGAGACGAGCGGCGGGGGTGGGGGGGGGGGGGCTACTCACGTAAACGCATGCCGTAGTCGTTAGACCATTGCCCACGCATCCCCTACAATGCAGGGACGGAGCAACATGCCGGGTTTTCGCCGGCCCAGGCTACAGGCTATGCGAGGGGTGACGAACAATGACCGGGTGACAAGAGTAACGAGCCCAAGAATGCAATACTTGAGACAGCTGGTTGCCATGTCAAAAGCACTTGTGCACGCGTAGCTGGCAACAGCTCGGAACGATCTCATTCTTTTTGAATCCAGCACAGAGAGGGGCAAAAACAGAAGTTGAGGGGCCCTCACAACAGCGCAAACGCCACCGCATGTATGCATATTCAATCCATCACAGGAGAAGCACGAAACAAAAGTGACGCAAGGCAACACACAAAAAACAAAAACTTCGTGGTGCCATTTCTAGTAAATGCTGCTCCTGCCGCTGCTCCTGCTGCTGTGTACCTTGCACTCGGCGATGCCGCTGCCCAAGTTTTCCACCAGCATGGGGGTCACTCTGATGAGCGAACTTCCCCCCTTCCCTCCCGCGAGCATGACCCACCACGGCTCGCCCTTGGCGATCAAGGACCCAGCCTCCGGCCTCCTGTTTCGCGGTATATTTCCCGGTGCGGTATACCGTCACACCGAGCGAGAAAAACGGGACGAGCGATAGGCACAAGGCAAAGGCCGGGTGTCGCCGTGATCAAAACCAAAATGTGGTAACACATGGTATTTGCAGCCATGGGGCGGAAGGGCAGCAGAGGGAGAGGAAGCGACACGGGAAGGCCAGCGAGGGGGGCGGCTGAGGCGGTTGCGCGTGGGCACGGCACGCCATCCATTCACAAACTCGTCAGCTTTCACAAACAGCACCGAAAAAAACGAATCCATGTCTTCAGCACAGTTTGGTACACGACCATTCGCTTTTGCTGTGCACACTGCATAGCTAAGGGAGGGAATCCATAACATAGGGGAGTCAAGATGGCGGGGGGGCAAGCACACCTGCGTCGGAGGCCCTGGTACTCCGGCGCGTGCTCTCGGGCGATGGTGATCGTAGCGGTGACCGTGTCTCCCACGGCTACCTGGCTCTCTCCCCACGTCTCCACCGCCACGCTCTTAACCTGATGGACGAGAGGACGGTGGCGGCGATTAGGACGCGCTAGCAAGTACGTGCCCTTGACTGCTCGCTGGCTCCCATACAGAAGCTTGTGTGCGACTGTTCAGGGTCTCTCGAAAGACTGAATGATGTCCGGAGCGGGATACACAGCATTTGACGATGTTGCACCATTAACACAAAACTAGCATTCTCTAAACTCTCTGTATGAATCGAATGATGTCATCCAGTTAAAACCAAGTGCCCAGCCAGGAACTGTTGCGAGAAGCGACCCGTGAAAATCACGTCAGGTGCGACAAACACAACACAAACGGTAACGACCGGGAGAAAAAGAACAACATATGTTTCTCGTCAGCAAAAGAAGAGCCTGACAAGCATCACGAAGCCGCCCCGAGCACTCAAACCGACAGCGCACTTTTCGTACGGCAAAACAAGCAAACGCCTTCAACAACGACATCTCACACACCTTGATGCTGGGCACAGCAGCGTCCAAGTCCAAGTCCGCCTCCTCGCGCTGCCGCTTGAGGGCCGCGGGGTCCTCCGACGACCACAGCCGGCGCCTCAGCATGGCCTTCGTCTCCACCACGGTGCCCAGCAGCTGGGGCGACGCACGCCTCGCCGCGACCTGCATGCAGGCGTCCAGGAGCGGCTCGGCGAGGCCGAACACCAGGTCCTGCTCCCGGGCAAGCCTTCCGCCCACGGAGACGGCGGACAGAAGCCGGGCACCCTTGCCACCGCCTCCTGCGGTCGAAACCCCTCCGGCGCTCCCCTCATCATCATCACCATCATCTCCATTTTCGCCGCCTCCTGGCGCTACTGCTACCCCCCCGTCAACGGCGGCGTCGGGCGTCGGGGCGCGGTGGAGAGCGCTCAGCATCACCACGAGGTTGTGCGCCACGACCCGGGAGAGCTCCGGACTCTCGCGAGCAGTACGGCGGTTCCCTTCCCCCCTCCTCCCCTGCGTGAAGAACTCCCCGTCCACCTCGCCCTTCGTTCCCGCCCCCGCTGCTGCGGCGGGAGCCTGTTCCTCTCCGGAAGCCGGGCTCTCGCCGCCCTTGCTCTTGCCGGAACCATTTTTCCCTTTCCCTTTCCCCTTCCCCTTCCGTGAGGCGGGCTTTGCCGCTGCCGCCGCTGCCGCCGCCTGGGGCGGGGGGGGCGGCGACGAGGAGCGGGGGCCGCGCAAGGGCGGGGCCCCCCCTTCTCGCTCCAGGAGCCAGTCTCGCAGGGGGTCGGTGATGGCTTCCATCTCTCCCGCCAGGACCCTGCGCTCCTCGGAGCACAGCTGCGGGCAGGCGGCGAGGCACTCCAGCACGTCGGCCGTCGAGCTTGTGTCGTCCAGGTTGCTCAGCAAGGCCTGGACCCACACAGCCGTAAACATCCAAGAAACGAGCCACAGACAAAACACCAAATTACGAACAAACCAGCCAGAAGAGCCCAAACCCACTGGGGAAAAAGAAACAAGTGAACATGGCCCATACACGGACCTTCTCGATGTATTCAATCAACATCCCATACCCCCACCGCCCGGGGGGGTGTACTCATAGCCGTTCATGCCGTAGTAGTCGTTTGACTACTGACCTCGCATACCTACAAAGCCGGGGCGGAGCACGCCGGGTTTTCACGGGACCAGGCGAGCACATCACCAAGGGTTGGGGGTGGGGGGGCTTTGCTGGCGCGCAGCAAAAAAACACAGAAAAATGGCACCAAGTATCTAGATATTCATTTCCGGGTCATCCCCAATAAGAACACGAACGCGCGCACACCTTGACGTCCTCGTCGGTGACCTCGAAATCGGGCTGTTTGCCGCCCCCGGCAGGGTCCAGCAAGTCCAGGGTGACCTTGGCGCCCAGCACGAAGCCTAGCAGCACAACCTGCATGGTTGTTACAAAATCATTAATGTTGCGGAGGCGACCATATCGTCGTGGTTGCAGCACCAGCAGGCCTACGATACCCCACTCGAGGACAAACAAGGCACGACCTTTCCGGGCGTGAGATTAATTCATTTTTTTGTGAAAAAAAGTACCTGCAGTCCCGTATGCCCGTGTGATCGTTTCAAAAGCGCGGGGGGGGGGGGGGGGTGCGACGGAGTTTCACGTCATGGGGTGGCCAAGCCCCGTAAAAAAAAAATGATACAATGCAGCAGCAGTGACTCACCATGTATCCAAGCCCGTAGAGCACCAGCGTGCCGTTGTCCGTGTCCTTGCCAGGCCGAAGCCACGCCGGCAGCGCGAGATCGAATGTCCACGGCTGGTACCCGTCCGGGTGACCGTACTGCTCCCAGTTACGCCGCGCCTCCGGGTCGCTAAGCGCCTGTTATGTTAGGGGGGGGGCGTCGGGTATGTATATATACCGCCGGCGCGTAGGGATGTGTGTCGTGGAGGGGGATTAAAAACGTCCTCAAAGAAGTTGTCGCACTCGAGTACCCAGACTCCATGATGCGGTGTATATCGTAGAAGAGACGGAAAGCCGCATGCACGTAGCATAAACCATGACGGAGGAAACATTTACGTTTCGGCAGAGGTTCCAACCGAGGACCACGCTCTTTAATCCTATAACCCGAACGCCCCCTTCTGCCGCGCGCAGACCCTGTCCCCGTGGTACAAGTCAACCGTGGACAGGGGGGGGGGCTGCTCTCCCCGTGCCGACGAGTGACGACCGAGCGAGAGAGCGAGAGCACAGTCGGGTGCCCTCTATTGTGCGGGTATGCACCAAGCGCCTTCACCCACCATTCAATGTGTTAACCATCTTGAGTTGCATCCCATCCGTGCAGCCATTTTTACCCGCACTATAGCGGGCACCACTCACTATATTGCGTCCCCACAACTCACAATTACAAAGTACCCAAAACAAAACGAAACACACCCACCCTTATTTTACTATTATCTCCCTCTCATGAATCCGAAAAACGTGCATATCGACCATGATGACCACGTCGCAATACACCCAGAGCCCGCACTACAGCGGGAACCCGACTGCACTCTGCAAGTGCTGCTGCTCCTTCTTCTCTGCCCTCGCACCTTGTACGCCTTGGCGACTTGGGTGAACTTCTTGTTGGCCTCGCGCCTGTTGCCGGGGTTCTTGTCCGGGTGGTGCTTCAGGGAGAGCCGTCGGTAGTGCGACTTGATCACCGTGGCGTTGGCTCTCGAAGGCAGGTCAAGAATCTGGCAACAAAAGGAAAAGTCGACAGCAGTTGTGGTCGTTGGTCGACAAGGAGACAGCTTATTTCGGAACTGTCTTCGCGAGATAAAAAGGTTTATGAGGATATAGAACAGGGGGGGGGGACGCAGACCCTATTCCCTAAGCCTAACCCAACTTCCCCGATCGTATGATTCATCCAACATGTTTAATGAATAGAAAAACCCTTAGAAGGCTACTGACTAATCGATCCGTCTGTTGTTGCTCCTCGTCATCTCGACGACCGCAAAAAAGTAACAAGATCGGAGGAGTCTTTCCTGTGGATGGATGGAGATGAATCCGTAGGGTTTTTCGTACAATAACCAAAAAACAATCACGGACGGTGCATGAGTGTACCCCGAAGAAGCTATCCATACTCACGCCGCCAGGTACAGGAAAGAAGGGATGGCACTCACAGTCAGCCGAGCTGGGAAACAGCGCGTTCGTTTTACGGGGGAGGTTGGAGACACGTGCAACATGAACAAACAATATGCTTCTCAAACAAATCGGCGGTTCTGCGGTTCTGCTTGCTGGCCAAGGGGCAGAACTCACGTGGTAAGGGTCGAAATGCTCCGCTTCCGTCTGCATGGAGGAGGCCACTTGGTTGAAGGCGTAGCTGATCATGTCCAGTACACCATGAGGAGACACAGCACAAACAAACATAGCGACCTCGCAGTTAGATTTAGCAGGAAGAAGGCGTAAGTTACGAAGTAGTACATTGCGAGCAGGTGGGTGTTGGTTGTTGTATGCACACGTTTGCCGGTGTTGCCAAGTTTTGCCAGGCCTTTCGCGGCTGGAGTTCGACGCCGAGGTGTACAGGACCAGCAGCAGCTATCATAACACCGTAAACTACGGAGTTTTCCCCCCGGGGAGGGGATTTTTTTTTTTTCTGAAACCAACCCCCCCGGGGGGAAATTGACGTACCGCGGGGAGTTAGTTTTTTTTTTTTGCAACGCTACCTCGGGGGGAAGCCCCCCCCCCCGGGGGGTTGTGCAACATAATGATGGTCCCCACACCACACACAGAGAGAGTGGCGAAACTGAGATGGATAAGGCGTTCGTTCAACAAGTAGATTAAGGAGGAACGCAAGAGCAACGAAGGCGAAGTGAAAAAAGACAGCAAGGAGGAAAGCAGCTGGGGGTGTTTGTCTCGTCCCGCGAGTAATTCCAAGAAGAGAAGGGCCCGCCTTCCAGAGAGTACCCGCCAGCTCCGTTCACATTGCTCCGCTATGCAACAAAATCGACTCAAAAAAAAAGGGAAATACATCCCCCTCGGGGGGAACTCGTGGGAACTGGTACCCCGGGGGGAAATTGAAATACCCGGGGGGATTTTTTTTTTGTCGAAAACGATCTACCCCGGGGCTAAATCAACGAAACCATGCTTCCAGGCCGAATAGGTTATGGGGGGGGGGGGGATATGTACAATACGAGGGGGGGGAAACTCCGTTGTTTAAGGTAGTCTACTGACAACAGCTACTCTGTAGCCTACACCACCGCTAGGTGACCAGGCACCAGGGAATCGCCACGCGATCATTAGGAAAATACAAACACAGAAAGACTACCCATCCGAGATATGACCACAGTCGAACGGGATGTGTTCATGTTGCGACATCCGATGTCTCCGAACCGACACCCAGGCTTGCCCCCGCACGCTGGGAGGACACCAGCGGAGTTTCGTCGCCCAATTGGTGCACGACCCAGACAGATTGACAAGACAGACTGAAAAACAAACCACCGATACGCGGATGGGTGCTATGTGTTGGCGGCTGCTGTACTTATCTGGTGTTCGGTTCGAAACATACCCAATGTGCGGTCCGTGCCTGCTGGCCTACTTCCGCCAGAGTCGGTTGCTGTCAACCATGCGTCATTTAAGTACATTTCCTGTAGTTCCCTGTGTACATGTCGTCGGAGGGTTCGATTGCACGATGACCCACTACTCGCTCTACTCACTGCAGAAGAGCCTGCAACCGGCAGCGAAGGCGACTCCCTATTCCACAACCAAAAACGTCCACCACATCCCTTACCAAGATGCGCCCAGCACCAACACCTGACCGATGAACCAGACGTTCAGCAAGCCCTTTCCGTCGGGAGCGGCTCGACCCCTTGCAGCGCGGAGCCCGTGGCTCCACAGCTTCCGACACACGGAGATCCCCACGACGGGGATGATCAGGCCCAGGCCCGCAGCGTACATGGTCGTGTCGCCGCTCATGGTGGTAAATAAGCAAGCCTGCTGTTGCTGCTGTCTGCTGTGTCAAGCGTACTGGCGGCGGAACGTTGTTGCTGCACCTAATGCACCTCGCTGTGTGTGTGTGCTCCGGTTCTGTTCCTCCAGTGGATCACAACGAGCACTGACCCCTCAGCAAAGCTAGAGAGGCAACACACGTGATATCCCCTTCAGCACGGGCACACGCTTACCCACTGCTGCTCTGCATTGCCGGCGGTGACACTTGGCACTGCCAGCAGAGTCACAAACGCACCCAACAACGTAACCCTGGGGGGTCTATCACACTGCGGAGCCCCCGAGGCGGCGAGAAAGTGGGTCATTCATCAGCAGTGCAGAGTGCAGAGTGCAGAGCAAAGAGGGCCGAGGAGGATCAACTCACACACGCCTTCCCGCCATGACGCCCAAGAATTCACCGCTGTTCGCCCCAACGAGGCGATTATCTTCCTGCCTGGTTGCCCTGCTGACCTATGGCGTCGCCCAAGCGGGAGAGGGAGCCCTGGACCAGCGCCCTCAACAACAAATCCATCCTTCGTACCTACAACAGCAGCAGCTCCCCCAGCAGCAACGACAACAACAACACGCAGAACAACTCCAATTGACGCCCGCCGTATCCACGACTGCCAAGCTCCTGGATAGAATCACCGGGGGCGCGAACAGCCACCGCCGACGAAAGCACTCCTCCCGTCACCAGCCTGCGGGGGGCGGCGGCGGCGGCGGGGGTTCGGCGGCGCCTGATGCAATAGAAGTCTCGGGAGCAGACTTCGCTGAGAGCACCAACGGCAGATCGTCTCAGCAGCAGCACCTTGATGGGGTCTACGTCAGGGGGTGGGATGTCAACGGCGCGCCGCACTTCAAGAGGCGCAGCAAGGTGGGCGTAGAAAAGGGCAGGGAGGAGTTCGGGGGGGGTGCTTTTTTGTAGTCTATGTTGCAACCGGCCGTTGTGCTGGTCCATTTGGAAAAATATGATATGTACCTCGCTACACGCTGTCGCCGTGTTGGGCTGTACGTTGTAGTTCAATTACCTCTGCGTGTCGTCGACTTTTTCGTAATTCAAACATCTGGCGATACACATGCATACGTTGTACTAGTACTACTTAGATACGTCGCTTAGTTGACAAAGAACATCGAGATACGTAACACAGACAATGCTTCAGCAAGATGAATGTCTGTCGTTCATAGAGGCTCGAGGCCGCGACAAGTCAAAAAAAAATGAAATGGTTCACCTCTTACGGTCTGCTCCTTTGGAGCATATCGGTGATGTTCTTACCGCCCTGTACTTCAAGCAGAACAACATTACGTTGCGCCTTCTTGTTCAAATACGTCCACCGCGGCGGCGGCCACCGCAACGTGTGCCACTTGCCAATATACGTAGCGGTGTGTTGGAGCGTAAACCACGGCGCCAAGCGTTGAATTCTCTGCAAGCGGCGTGCTTTGTTGGGTGACTGAAGAATCATCCCCGTATCCCGCGCATTGAAACTTAACACACGCATAGAAGCAGGAACAAACCCGTCATGATTTGGATCCTTTTTATGTATCCTTGTCAGTACCCTTCTCAGGTTTTTCTATTAAGTAAATATGTTGTTCGACTGCTGTGGTTACATCTCGAACAGCAAGTCTTTCTGTGTTTTTTATTTTTCTTAATATGACACAACGTTTCTGTGTTTGCATTTTTGTTTCCTAATGTTGGATCGAGCATGCAATCGGGAAAGGTGGGGCTATAGTCCTTGGGGTTGCAGACCCCCGGGGCCCGTACATCTGCGTCTCGTCCACTTGGTGCGTGATCACGGGCCCTCTATAAATGTTGTGTGTTACCGTAGGTTGCGTAAAGAATCACAACCCCTGGACCGATTTTCGAAGCTCGATATCTCGGCAGGAAAAACAGTGACGGCGCCGAAAATGGTGGGGTTGGTACCGTCTCGTCGAGAGCTTTCCGAAAAACGCATCATTTGAACTCGGCATGCTCTTCGTCGTGGAGTAATCGAGCTTTGAAAATCGGTCCATGGGGTGTGATATCTCATGCAACCGGCAGTACGTCCCAAGGGTCCCTCTTCTTCGAAGAAAACCCATCGCCTGCCGTATCCATGCATACCTATCAACTGCTGCTGCGGCTTGCGTGACCCCCCGCTCTTCTCCCCTCTTTTGTTGGCGTACATATTGAAGAGAGGGAGCCGGTCGTCTCCGGTGCACCTGTTCTTCACGGGGAGTGAGTGGATGCTGCACCTCGATGTTGACGCTAACCTGGACATCAACCACTGCCTGGCTTACTCGGAGGTGAGCGGTTGATGCTCTTCGAATGACTGCCCTAGGTGACACAAGATATCACGCCCCCTGTAGAACGTTTTTCCTAAAGCTCGATTGCTCCACAGCAGAGACAAAAGGGGGACGGTGCCGAAGAATGCGGCGTTTTTCGTAGCCGTCTGGTCGAGAGCCTTCCGATCGTTTCATGCAGATATCCTCTTCGTCGTGTGGAGTAAGTCGAGCTTTGAAGATCGGTCCAGGGGGTGTGATATCTTACGCAATTGATATCTTGTGTCACTCTTGGGGTACGTTGCTACTCTATACCCAAGGAAGAGGTTTCATGCGGTCCCGCCGTGTTTTTACTACCGTGGCCCCTTTCCTTCTGGTATCGAAGCCACGAGTTTTTTCGAACCGCAACCTTTTCTCGTTCTAGAAAGGTGTTGGTCTGTGGCCACGGAAGGTGTCAGCGTCAGTCGGACCAGTACGGGTATTAGAAGGTGCTGAGCGGAGATCGAACTGTTTTTAATGTGAAGACAACAACAAGACCAGTACGGAAGGTACTGAGCAGAGTCCGGAACGGTTTTTAATGCGAAGACAACAACAACAACAACAACAATCTTTATCCCGCAGGTAGCGGAGGTAAATCCGTTGAGAACGACCCGCAAGTGGGCGGTGCGCGTGGGACAGGCGTGGGTTAGGAGGCCTCACATGAGGCTGGCGGAAACTTCTCCGGACGCCGAGCCTAGGGTACCGGCTTGGAAGGCTAAGGTAAGGGTAGACGGTAGTATAATAGCAGTGTAGAGATAAGGTGAGTTTGACGGCGCCCTTACAGTAAGGAAACCTGGTGAGATTGACGGCGCCCTTAAAGAAAGGAATGTGGTGGGCTTTGCCGGCGCCCAGGCCCGCCCGCGCTTACCTTCTTTCGCCAGCGGTAGAAAAAGGTCCCACCGTCCTCCGTGTGGTGTTGTAGTATCCGCGGCCTGTTTGGGCGCCGCTTCTGCCGTTCTACTCGACGGGTGCCTGCTCAACTAGCTACCTCTGCGCGTTTTCTGCAGGAGGCGCGGCCTGTACCCCTTCCGCCCGGCCCCATTCCCATGCAACGCTAGTCGTATCCAGAGCACGTTTTCACGCAAAAAGAGCCATCGCCGCTGCCTCCCCTCTTGCTCCTTCAGCAGGAGTTGCCGCCTGCACCCCTCCCACCCCCCCGGTGCAACGCCAGTCGCACCCAGAGCGCGTTTACGCACATACACCCACCACGCGCCGTCGCCATTGACGCAAAACGCGTCATCGCCGCTGCCCCCCTCCCCTTGCTTCTTCAGCAGGAGGAGAGCCGAGCATCAGCAGGGGCTAACCGCTACGGCGGGAGCAGCGGTAACGGCCTGGCTTCTGCGGAGGCCCAGAAGGCCATCGACGACGCGGCCCTTAGCCGGAGACTGCTTCCCCTGTACGCGGTTTTCGTGCTTGACGCGGTGGGGCTGGGGGTAGCCCTTCCCGTGTTGCCGTTCTTCGTTATGGGGCTCAAGGCTACGGCGCTGCAGCTGGCCATCGTTGTTTCTTCCAACTACATCGCCCAGACCTTCGGTAAGGGATGGAGGCGGGGGTACTCATAGTCGTGCATGCCGTAGTCGTTTGATTGTTTGACCTCGCACCCCTACAAAGCCGGGACGGAGCACGCCGAGTTCTGAGCGGACCAGGCTCGCACGTCACCAAGCGCCAAGCGGCGTGAGGTATTCGGCGAGTCGCATGGAGGGGCGCGCTCATGTTTTTCATGGCTCAGGTGTTGTTAGACCGTTGATAATGCGTCCTCGAGAGGACTGAGCAAGGGGGAGAGAAGAGCCCACACAGCTTGGAAGTGTTTTAGTTGATGCGGCCGATTGGTATACTAGTAGTTTGTAAGAACACACGGGTGGGCAAGGGCGAGACGTTGGGTGAAGCCATCACACGTATTGGTCGGTTGATGTTTGTCATTGATGCGGCCGGTGCTACTATAGTTGTGAGAACACAAATGGGGGGTTTGCTTGAGGCTTTGAATGAAACCGGGACAAACACGTTGCTGCCCCCCCCGACGATTTCGAGTTTCGCGTGGAGGGTCGTTTTTTCCTCCGCCGTGCCACGTGCCCCCCAGCATCCAGCCACTTCTTGTGCGGTGCAACAAGAGTGCCCGTACGCCAATTTTTGCTCCAACTGCTAGCCTCCGTGTCGCGTGACGCGCAGCAGCAGTTGCCCCGGAACGAAACCTTACCCTTGCTGCCGCCACAACGAAATTTCCCCCTCGATGCGACCTCGTTGTGTGCCCCCCCCCCCCCCCAGGAACACCCGGAAAGCACTACTGCAGGAGAGA
>FN649003.1:541851-559076 GCA_000310025.1 Ectocarpus siliculosus
CCCCCCCCCCCCCCCCCCCCCCCCCCCCCTCACCTTAAAGGCCTTGAAATCCCCCTTGAAGATGTCCTCGAGAAGCCGCTTCAGGGAGTTCTGGTCCGGCCGCTTGGACTTGTCGTCGCAGAAGGCGCCGAAGACTAGCTCTAGGAAGACATAGCCGAGGGAGTAGAGGTCCTCCCGGAAGAGGAAGTCGGACACTGCCAACGGTGACGTTGCCCCCGCGGAGCTGGCCCTTTTTTCGTTTGACGTCAAACGAGGCGGCG
Organism: Ectocarpus siliculosus; assembly: GCA_000310025.1. NCBI lineage: Eukaryota > Phaeophyceae > Ectocarpales > Ectocarpaceae > Ectocarpus > Ectocarpus siliculosus. Next base: position 542,112 of record FN649003.1, read on the forward strand.
TAGGGCCCCCCCGGCAAGTAAATATGGACGAGGTTCGAAAAATCAACAAAGTCTCAAAAATCACACAAGAATCAATCGTAAGGGTCTTGAATCAGTAAACGTTGACAAAGTTCGAAAAATCAAAGCCTCAAAAATCACACAAGAATCAACCGTAGGGTCTTAAATCAGTACATGTTGACGAAGCTCGAAAAATCAACATCGAGAAAATCACACATCAATAGAAGCTGATGCTGGCTCCGACAAAAGAGGTCAGCTCACCTTCGGATGGTTTCGTCATCGATCTCCGACAGTCGAGTAGCAAACCCAAAGTCTGACAGCAGGACTTCCAGCTGCCTTGGATATCGCTCGTCTGAGGTTAAGTACGGGGGCGGGCGGAGGGTCGTTTGTCGGCTAGTGGAAAGAGGACGGGGTTCCAGATATACCGTAGGTTGCATAAGATATCATACCCCCTGGACCGATTTTCAGATCTCGATTACTCGGCAGGGAAAACAGCAACGATGCCGAAAAATGGCGGCGTTAGAAACGTTTCGTCGAGAGCTAACCAAAAACGCACCAATTGATTTCGGCATCCTCTTCGTCGTGGAGTAGTCAGGCTTTGAAAATCGGTCTAGGGGATGTGGTATCTTATGCAACCTACGGTACATGGAGGCGCTTTCTCGCCCCGCTGAGACTTCAAAAAAAAGTCTCCTCATTGGTTGGACGATTAAATATCTGGCCGATCGATCGTTGCTGTTACGGCAGACAAAAGCGAGCACATACAGGCTTATACCGACGGCAAGGGGGAGCGGAGGAATTGTCAACCCCAGGCCACATCTGTGGAGGTCAGGATATGGAGATTCAGGGAGCACAGATACACGTACATAAAGAGTAGGATCTGAGAGGATATGTGATAATAGATTACCGTTCTTCGAGGGTCTATGACTCTTACGATTCCCAACGGCTGCGAAGAGTTGATGAATCTTTAGGAGAATGGGAAAAGGGTCCACGAAGGCTCGCCCACTCTCCTCACCACCCTGGCTTGACTGAGTTCGCTCGGTCACGCTTGGCATTCCTCGCCATATTGCGCCAAAGGAAATAGCCAACCTCCGGTGGCAGGACATAGCCACCACACTCCCGGACTCTCTGCTCAGCCAGAGTAGAGGGCTTCCATATTGGCGTTCGACGAAGCGTTCTATCTTTACAACCCACGTGTGAAACATGGGCTCCAAAGGAGGAGGAAAGAAAAAGGACGGAGGGTCGCAACAACAGCAGCAACAGCTGAAAAAGCAAAAGCCGCTGATGACCAAACAGCAGACGAAGCCGCGCCCCGACGCTGCTGCGCCTAACCACCAAGGCTCGGCTAAGCCCCAAGAGGGACAGTCGACGCCATCCCAAGCTGGGGACACCGCTGGTGCGGCTGCGAGCGTAGCACCCTCGCAGACCGGTAACCGTGGCGGGTACTTCCAAGCTTTGGTGGGTGGAAGTCGTGACGACAGCGACAACAACAGCAGCGCTGGCGATGGCGCCGAAGCTGTCACCACCCGACACCGCGACACCGACCCGAACTCCGACGACAATGATGACGACAGCGAAGAAGGCGCCGTTGGCGACGACGACGTTGACGACGACCTCGCGCACGACATCCTGCGGAACCGCGCAAGCGCCGCAAGCCAGCAGAGCGGTTCGCTCCTGGCAAGCGGCGGGTCGCTGGAAGCCGTTCTCGTTGGAGCGGTCACGAAGGCCGTGGAAGCGGAAAAGACCCCCACCGGCATGGGTTCTCAACATGCTCATGCCAGGAGCCGTCCACCAGCATGATATCCAGCAGGTGAATCCGCGTTCGCTTGCCTCCGATCTAGATGCAGAAAATCGTTCTGGTATGCGCACGACAGTAAGTGTTCAACAGACCCCTGCTCAGAATATGAATGTGTCTACACCGACAAATTCATCTATTAACCCGGTACACCAAAACACGGTAAACCAGGCCTCACCGAACCAGGTAAACCAGCAGACGGTAAACCAGGACACCCCTACCCCGGTAACCCAAACCACGGTCAACCAGGAAGTGATTAGCACGGCACGGTTCACTTTGAAAGCCAATGACCTACCTCCTGATCTCAAGCTCGAGGGTTTGCCTCATGAAGATGTTCCGGAAAAAATGGCACTTTACAGGGCACACATCGGTCTATTGTCAGCCGACAACGTCTCTCAAAGTACAATCGATCACCGCGCAATCAAACATCTCGCGCTATTCGTGCGAGGTGCAGCAGCTCAAAGCCTCAGCCTCATGCTTAGCTCATCTCTCGAATGGCGACCGCCAGCTCAGCTAAATGCGTTGCGTGCACGTGGAGAAGTGGTCCGCATCACACCTCCGAAAACATGGAAGGAGTGGGTCACGGCTTTCACCACATCGTTCGCTCCCGCCAACCGAATTGCTCTTCTTGCGCGTGATGTCATGACATTGGAAGCAAAAAGTAGCGAATCAGTTGACGTGTTCGCGCTCCGAGTATCACGCGCGTATGCCAGACTTCTAGCCGAAGCCGAACGCACAGCTCCGCTGAATGTACCACCTCATGAACACGCATTCAACCAAGCTCTCACCGCCTCTTTTGAAAACGGTGTACACCCACACATCCGCGTAGAGATGATGCGGGCAGATCCATCCGATTCTTTCATGGAATCTAAAGCGCGTGCTCGTCGACACGAGTCCAACAAACTGCGCTCTCCCCCTGCCCCCATCTCGGCTACCGCTTCCACCGTGTACGGTTCGGCTCGTTCCGGGCAGCTCCAAACGACTGCACAGGATAATCGCGACCGTATTTCTGCTCTAGAAAATTATATTTCCGGGCAGGAGGCATTCGTGTCCAGTGGTGGAGCGTACAGCACGCAACGCGGTGGGCGTCCTCAGCGGGGGACCGACAAAAGGGATCGAGACAACTCCAAATCCCGGGGGCCCCCTGCGAGGGCGAAAGCGAAAGTATCGTTTGCTGGGACTACCAAGTCCGACACTGACAACACTCGCAAAGAGTGTGACTTTATTGGCTGCCGATTCAGTAGCATTCGCTTCACGCACACCCGTGCCGAGTGTAAAAATGAAGAAGCAGCGAAAAAAGAGGGGTACAAAGTTACCAAAGACTAGGGTCGCCCGAGTAGGCAGCGTCCTTCGGCCAACGTGGGACACCAATCATTTGGTTCTGTCAAACCAGTAAGTGCAAACTGGGATAGACTGCAAAGTTCGAGCAAGCAGAAGAGAGCCAAAGTAGATGAGAGGGATTCAAAACACTGTAAAAATGGTGTACGATCTCTGGTGGGAAAAAAGAAGAAAGCAATCAGAGAGCAACGCTGTAGCAAGACAGTTGAAGTACATGTAACACGAGAATATTCTCGCGAAGGTTGTAGCAACAAGCAGACGCGAGGGGTTCCGAAGTCAAGTACCAGCACAGCTGATGCAGTAGCCTCTGTAGCTCCAGCACTAAGGGATAGCACCCAAGTAGGGCAAGTAGCCGCCTGTTTAGCGCCGCAAGCCTTGCACGTAGCTACCGTAGCTGGGGACTTCAGGTCGAAACATAGGTCCAACCTAATGAGAACTGACCGTAATGAAGAATTTCAAGCTTTTTACATGTCGGCACTCGCTGGATATCCCGTGTGTCCATCGGTATTGCGATCGACATCCAAGCGAGTACGCGTACCCGCCAGAATAAATAATGAATCGGTTGATGAAATAACAATCGACACGGCGTGTGACATACCATGCATATCACGGAAGTTCATGAGAAGTCACAAAACGTTAAAAAACACGGAAATATTTCCGGTACCCCCTGGAGCAATCAATCTGCGAAGCGCTGATGGTTCGCCCCTAAAAATTGCAGGGTACACTCGATTTGAACTGACACTAGGCGAAATCACATTACCTGTTGAAGCTCTAGTGCTGCCGTCGTTGGGACCAGATAATATGCTACTCGACAATAGCATAATGGGCGCATTTGGTGGTGTTCTTGACTGGCAAGCGGAAGAACTGTCGTTTAAAACAGCAGCAACCAAAATTCCAGCTGTCCACCGCAAAACGCGCTATCCCACGACTGATCAGGGAAACAGTTTGAACTGTTCTGTGGTAGCAGTAGAGAGGGACACGCCTGTGATGCCTGTATACACTACACGGAAATGCAGCATACCTGCACAACATGAGATAGCTGTTGAAATTCATTCGCTTGAGGCACCAGATGAAACCACAGCTGCCGCAGTTGAACCGCGCATCGTTACGTCCGATGACGTGGGCAAGCAGGATACACCAGATGCATTCCGCAGAGTGATAGTGGCACGCACGGTCTGTCACTGGTATCAGCACAACAAAAGTGCAATGGTCCAACTGGCCAACCCTTCTCACAGACCGGTATCCTTAAAGAGGAATACGCTCATAGGCTATATTTCTCCAGTGAAAACAGTACTGCCGCAAACAATGAGCAGCGTTCAATCGAGTCCTGCAGAAACGGAAAAAATTCGTGCAGATCTCACAAAAGCATTAGCCAAAGCTTTCCGAGATACAACTTTTTCGCCCGACCAGTGTGAAGAAATGCTTAAACTGTGTACCAAATACCGTTCAGTGTTCTCCCTGAGTCCTAAAGAACTGGGCAGATGTACTCTTACAGAGGCTGATTTTCCATTACAACCGGGGACAAAACCAGTCAACCGAGCTCCATATCGTGCTAATCCACGAATGCAAGAGGTCATTGACAAATGTGTTGGTGAAATGGAAGAAGCCGGGATAATCGAACAAAGAGCGAGCCCATGGGGGTCAGCAGTAACGTTGGTAGCAAAAGCTGACGGCAGTCCCCGATTCTGTGTAGACTACAGAGCGACGATCAACAAGAATTTAATTCGTAAATCGTGGCCAATGCCTGAAATGGCAAGTCATATCGACACCGTAGCAGGTGCTAAATACATCACAGTCTGCGATGTACAAAGTGCATACCACCAAATACCAATTGCCGAAGCAGAACAAGACAAGACTGCATTCGTTACTCGGGATGGAAAATGGGTTTTCAAACGACTCCCCTTTGGCATCGCCAATGCGCCTTTTCTGTTTCAACGTACGATGGCATTGACTTTCGCACATTTTGGTCCAAAGTCTGGTCTTCTTGTGTACATGGATGATCTTATTTGTTGTTCATCTACATGGGAGGGTCATATCTCTCTTTTGGAAAATACCTTCCAAGCGCTACAAGCCGCAGGTCTTACATTAAAACCATCAAAGGTACAATTTGGGCCAAAGGAAGTGAAGTATTTGGGGCATGTTCTTTCCGCAGATGGCATACGATTAGGTGACGATCGAATAAAATCGATACTAGAGTTGCCAACGCCAACGAACATCAAAAGTTTGCGATCAGTCTTAGGAACGGTCAACTATGTCAGGAAATTCATCCCAGACTTAGCCGCCGTTACCGCACCAATGGTTGACCTTACGAAGAAAGACGCAGTGAAGTCGGTAGCGAAACGCTGGGGTCCGAAACATGATGAAGCATTTGCTGAAGTGAAACGATTACTCACCAACGCCCCTGTTTTGCATTTTCCGGACTTTTCTAAGGAGTTTGTTATTCATGTCGACGCATCTGAAGTGGGAGCAGGAGCATTCCTGGCACAACAGAATGGCGATGACGTGAATATCATAGCATACTTTAGCCAGCGATTCAACAAAAGCCAACAACACTACTCTGCCACCATGAAAGAATGCTACGCTGTTGTTCTAGCAATTCAACACTGGCGTCCTTATTTATGGGGTAGACATTTTACGTGCGTGACTGATCATGCGGCATTGCGATATCTTTACACGATGCAAGACACGTCAAATATGCTCACCAGATGGGCAATAGCACTGCAATCCTTCGATTTCACGGTAAAACATAAACCGGGAAAGTTGCATGTAGTGCCGGATACGTTATCGCGACTTTTCGTGTTTGAAAATGAACAAGAACGAACTGCGCCGAATCTTGCACCGATTTGCCGAAATGTACCGGACGACCCAAAGCTGCAACAACACATGCCAAACAGACCATACCAAGTCTCGATTGACAAATTGGACGATGTGCAACCAGTCCTTAGTGATAGGGAACTGTTCACAGTCAATTCAAATTTCGTCAGCGCCATGAAAGTATTTGAATCTGTTGATCATGAGAAATTGCGCGAGAAACAAGCCGAAGAATACGGCGAATATGTCCAATACATTTTAGACGCCAAAGCACCGCTACCGGACAACGAAACGGCAACATCAATGTCGTACTATTCCATACAAGACGGTTTACTGTTTAAATCGTATCTGCCAGGACACCTACGAAAACGAAGCACTTTTAGTGATCAACTTGTAGTCCCACATGACCTCACAGGTTTAGTGATGCACGCATACCATGATCACGCTCTTTCGGGTGGACATCTTGCATTTCGTCCAACGTACGAAAAAATACGACAAAAATATTGGTGGCAGTCAATGAACCGTGACATACGGACTTGGTGCCTAGAATGCCAGGCCTGTCAACGGAGAAAGACACCCCACCGCCGTCCGAAACTGCCGACAGGTCATGTACCTGTACAGCGGCCATTTGAAAGAGTATCAGTCGACCTAGTCGAGTACAAATCGCTCTCAACATCAGCAGTCGGAATGAGATGTAAATACGTGCTTTCCATGATGGATCACTTAACGCGTTATGCAATTCTCACACCAGTTCCGAACAAAACTGCTGAAACCGTAGCACATGTAATCATTGATCGGATTATCAGTATTTTTGGCCCGCCAGAAATGCTACATTCTGATCAAGGGACTGAAATTGAAAACAAGATCATCTATCAGTTAGTTGCAAACAATCTTGGGCTACAAGAAAACACGCACGACGCCGTATCGTCCGCAAGGTAATTCGGTCTCTGAGCGTGTGCATTCCACGATGCATTCCATGCTCGCAATGCATAGTTCCATGGATCGTGACAACTGGGCGGAACTCTTGCCAATGGTTCAACTAGCGTATAATACGTCGTTTAATAAAACCATGCATGAGACACCGTACTTCTTGATGTTTGGTCGCCAAGCACGGTTACCGGTAGATGTAATTCTCGGAATCCCACATGTAGGTTCAACTGCAGATACCGAGAGTTTTGCTCAAAACACACGAGAAAATCTACAAATTGCTTTCGAACTAGCGCGAAGAAACCTAACGGAACGTGCAGAGAAGCAAGCTGCAAAAAACGAAAAGTTACCGCAGTACCCCGTCTTTAAACCTGGTCAACAAGTACTAGTATACCGACCACACCAGGATTCAGATGGGCCAAATCCGAAGCTGTTCTTACCGTGGCGAGGACCGTATGTCATCTGTTCACAACTGTCACCGGTTGTGTATAGGGTGCAGCGAGTAAATGAAACACGAGAAATATCCGTGCACCTTGCCCATCTAAAACAGTACCATGAAAAGGAAAAACCACCAGCACCACAGTTTGAAAAACTGGCTGAATATTTCCTTGGGAAACAAATTCCCTTACCTGCCCTGACAGCAAACGACGAAAATCAACCGAAAATTGAAAGATACGTCGTACTGAAAGTGGTAGGGCATCGAAGTGGTCAAGGCCGAAGAGGTCCGCACAACTATCGATATCGTCTAAGACTGAAAGGATACGGTCCTGAATCAGATCTGATGTATCGTGCCGACGAAGTGCCGCAATGCCACGAAATGATTTCCGCATACCGATCAAAACATGATCTGGACATCGCGCCCGCCAAGAAATCGTCTGAAGCGCCGCAGAAAATAGCGAAGCGCAAACGTGACGAAGGTAGGGATCCGAGTACAAACAAACGCGCAAGGCACAAAGCAAAGCCAACCAAGGCATGTACTAAGCCAACAAAATGCGTGAACAAGGAAAGTGCTCAGCGGAAAAGTAAACGAAGTCCGAAGGCAAACAAAAGATACATTTCCAAAGTGTCTAAACGGTGAAAGGAATAGCATCCAAACAATAAGGTTGCTATCCAGCATTTGATTGGGTCAAATGCTGGCGAGGAAATGTCAAGTTAACCGGTCTCTAGTGAAATTGAGGGTCGCAACTCGATGACACTACGTGAGTCACGGAAACAGTCTTTAGACTGTCGAACACCGTATGCCTATCGTACTCAAGAAGCAAAACGATTGCTTACACCCAGCGGTATGGTTACGCGAACCAGAACCCGCACAAAGTACAAATTCTTGATGCTTAACAAGAATAAACTTTGACATATCATCATTGATTGACATCAATAACTGGTAGCTTGTACGAGCCTTGGAGAGATTAAATCCGTACGGTGTTGCTTTCAACACGTGTGTTTTCCACACGGCACTGTCAGCTGTCTTCGGATAGTGAGGGAGAGATTTAATTTTCGAAAAGCTGTATCTGGATCCAATGATACATCCATACCTGCTCCACTACAATTAACATGCAAACATGCATGCGCGCCAAAACCCAACTTCAACAAGCTGAGCTTTCGGCGAAGAAAAAGGGGGGCTATGTGGAGGTCAGGATATGGAGATTCAGGGAGCACAGATACACGTACATAAAGAGTAGGATCTGAGAGGATATGTGATAATAGATTACCGTTCTTCGAGGGTCTATGACTCTTACGATTCCCAACGGCTGCGAAGAGTTGATGAATCTTTAGGAGAATGGGAAAAGGGTCCACGAAGGCTCGCCCACTCTCCTCACCACCCTGGCTTGACTGAGTTCGCTCGGTCACGCTTGGCATTCCTCGCCATATTGCGCCAAAGGAAATAGCCAACCTCCGGTGGCAGGACATAGCCACCACACTCCCGGACTCTCTGCTCAGCCAGAGTAGAGGGCTTCCATACATCGGATAATTAAATTTACTTGCTGTTGATCGGCTGTTTTGTGCCATTGTATACCGTACTGTGTCCGTGCGTCGGTGTTGGAAGACTTGTGGTTCGCCTGACGGACGGCCATTGTTTGTTGCAGCTAGCTGGTAGCGTTCCTGTCCTTAGCCACCCAACAACTTACCGAGGGTGTTAACTCGGAGGCTTGATGCTCCCAAGGACCGGTGCACGACCCCCGACTCGTGCATGAAAGCCAGGGCGTTGGCCGCACCTCTCATCATCTCCTTCACGAAGGTAGCCCTTCGCTTCGTCCTGGAAGTGGGGTTGAACGCGTCGAAAAACTGGGGGTGGGGGAGGGGGGGGGGGTACCTACGTGGTGATGCGTTTGGGGGGGCGGGCGAGGTCGTTGCAATGTTCCTTCTGGTGCGGGTACAAGGTAAGCGCGGCGATATTTCGTTTTCGTTTATAAGTGTGACGCTTCAAGCGGGAATACAAAAACGAAGTACGTATGCCGCGACAAAGCACTCCACAAGGGTATCGTCAAATCGAACATGCTAAGTCGAGACATGCTAAGACGAGACATGCGCCACTCTTCAAGTGGGACTAAACGCAGCATACACCGCGACACACCGCTCCACAAAGACAGGCGATGTCAACCACTACAATGTTGGGGTGCCCGTTCCGTCTCAGGTATCAACGAGCAACAACAGCCGGGGCCCGTAGTATATTGCCACTCCGTACAACACCTAGCACCATTCTCCTTCCTTACGCTATCTCTCTCTCTCTCTCTCTCTCTCTCTCTCTCTCTCTCTCTCTCTCTCTACCGCCGACCAACCCTTCCGCTGTCTCAACACACCTCCGACTCCTGCTTGGCAGGGGGAAAGCTGGCGAACGTGTACAGCCCCTCCCACCGGTACACCAGCCAGACGCTCCCAATCGCCGGCACCGGCAGCGACGGAAACCTGCAAAAAAAAAAAAAAAGTAAAGAAACACGCAACGAGACAAAACACGCCACTCACGAGTAGTCACACGGGTGCTTTCCTTTCTCGACCATGTAACCCATGGTTCATAGTGCCCTTGGCGAATAGCATTGGGGGTGGGAATACAACAATTTACAGCAGTACTGGTAGCTGTTTTTTTTTTTTTTTTCCCGCCTCCAGTTAGAGCCAGCACTTGCTACCAACTTGTCAGTCGAAAAACTGATGTCGCCTCAAAAAAAAAAAATACAAGAGTTTGAGCACCATAAATACAAGAGTTTGAGCACCATTGTGAGCCCGGATAATAACCCACACACCAAAACCTATACAAAGGCCATTTGCAGCATGACCCTAGGAATACAGTAACAACCCCAGCCTCGACCAAAGCCAGAGCTTCCAAAGCGAGGGCGCTCACTGCTGCATTCAAGGGCCACACACGGCAGGCCTCTACCGCGCGCGCCGCCGTACACGCCGTACACGCCGGAGACTCGACTCACTTGGAGACCCACTGCTCCAGGAACCGCCTGCTCTTGAAGGACTCATCGGCGACAAGGCTCCCCATCAGGGCGAGCACTGGGGGGCGTCCGCCAGGGCCGTTCTTTTGGTCCCACGCGTCCTGCAGCCGGTCGTTGATCTTCCCCAAAGAGCGGCAGCGGTAGGGGCAGACGGGCGAAAGAGGAGAGCACTTTAACCGAGAGGCTGAGATTCTCGCAGCGGAAGGTGTGAGTTTAGGCGGCTCGTGTTCCGGGGCGACCGCAGCAGGAGAAATCGAACTTTGTATCATCCACATAGTGCTGGAGTCTCCTTCCGCATAAGCCGCACGCGTAAGCATGCCCTCTCCCGCGCCGGATTATCGCTTGTGGCGTAACTTTGAGCGCGACCTGTGCAACAACCAGCAGGTACATACCAAGGGCCGCCCAAACCTGCAAGAAACGAGTTGTGTGTTCCCCCCTCTCCGCTGACGCGCACGGGTAAATCAATGCTCCAAAGTCCTTCGCATACCTAGACACACTATCGTGAGACTACTATCCCTGCCGTCGGTCTATAGAGGCCGAAATCAAACCATTAGACTAGTCAGCGCTGACATGCCGGCGGAGACGGTACGAATACGTGGGAACCACCACATCCACATCCCTCCCCACCTCGATCTCCCTGTAGGCCAGCTTGAGACCCTTCGGCAGGAACTCCTTGAGGACTACCTTGGCGTTGCCGTAGGTCCTCGCCTCGAACAGCCTCACGGTCGTGCCCGAGGAGTTGAGGGTTCTCGAAGGCGTCGAAGGGTCCACCGGTGACGTCTGGCGGTTGTACTCCCTGGCACACGAAGGCGGGCGTGTGGGATATTGGTCAATATGGTATAAATAGTCACGTGTTCAGGTATGATAAGTCGCATGTTAGAAGACGGTCTGCGGAGACTCGGGGCTCCGTGGTATGGATAGGCGGCGGTGGGTTTGGGTGCTAAAAATTTGGGACCGCCTTCGCAGGAAATTCAGTATTACGAGGAAATAGAACAGGGAGGGGGTACGCGGACCCTATCATCCCTAACCCTAACCCTAACCCTAACCCAAGTTCCCCCGATTGTATGTTTATCCAACATGTTTTCCTGAACACAAAATTCCTGCGAAGGCATACTGTAAATTTGTGTAGGGAGCAGGGTTCGACGAGCCGTATCCGCTTCATCCCCGAGAAGGTATAAAAATGGATCGAGCCGTGCGCTGATATGACTGCATACTTCTAAAACCAAGCTTGCACCGTGCCACAATAGATAGCAGGACGGCTACACACAGCCTTTGTGACGCTATGAGCCTCCTATGCATATACCACCGAATATTTTTGTTGTGCTGGTGTCTTCGTGTCTTTCGCTTTGGTGCAGCGGGCGTGCGGCCGGATTTAAGTTGACAGTCCCGCCATCGTCCCCAACAAAACATGAAACTCGGTGATGATCGACAGCGACTGAGCAGAAGCACACACCCCACCCACTCACCAGTCGGTGATCTCCACGAACCCCAGCTCTCCGATAAACCTCTGGAGCTGGAGCTCGCTCGCTTCGAACGTGCGGAGGAGAGACATGCTTGTCGCCGGCCGTCTCCGCCCGCTGTTGGGTTGAACAACATGCTGCTGCTGTTCTGCTGCCCGTGATGCAGCAGCACCAGGAGGCCTCGGCGATCGCAACGACGAGGAACGCAGGGTCAATCCGACCTTGAACGCGACGGCATCTTTTCGCAACGCGATGGATGCTGCCAGGAGAGCCGCCAGCACGCGTACATGCAGCATCTCCTGGCTGGGTGTGCGTGTCCCCAGGCGTGTGCCGGAAAAAAATAGCACACGAGAGCGCTCGGGGGGGGATACGCAGAGCGGATGATATGGAAACAGCACCTTATGCTCCTTGTTCAAATGTGTGCCCTCTTGCTCGGCACCCAGTGCACCACCTGTCTGCTGTTTGGTGGTGGTGTTGACAGTCCGTCGTGATCGCACAGGAGGCACGCTCAGCACACCGACGCAGCCTCAATGAGCGGGTCGGCTTCGGAAGGGATGTGTCGCGTCCGACGCGTCCGGGCGGCCCCGGCGGCAGCTGAAGGCCGGCCCGAATTCGTCCTCGAGCCTTGCCCGTCTGCTGGCCGCGCCGCGAGCATGACAACGGAGACTCTCCCCGTGCCTCACGGAGACTCCGTGGTCGAGACGACTCCGCCCTCGGCGGGGGTTGTCAGTGTCGGGCTGGATGGCTCACAAGACTCGACATCGCAGGTGTGTGTTCATTGAGTGCGAGGAGGATGTTGAACGTAACGGCCGTTTTTCTGGTGGTGGGCCGCTGCACAGCAGACAGAGCCAACGCTTATCTAAATACCTTAGAGATTGCATAAGATACCACATCCCCTTGGACCGATTTTCAAATCTCGATTACTCCACGACGAAGAGCATGCTGAGTTCAAATGATACGTTTTCGGAAAGCTTTCGACGAGACGCTTCCAACACCGCCATTCTCGGCGCCGTCACTGTTTTTCCTGCCGGGAAATCGAGCCTTGCAAACCGGCGGAGGGGGTGTGATATCTTACGCAACCTACGTTAGCGATGGGAGTGCTGCAAAGCCTGCTGTCCTTCTCGGAGAGCAACCCATGATGGTGTGTACGACGCTGGTGGCGGTGATTAAAATGTGGTCTTCGGCACCGCTCGCATGGCGTTCGTGCATACCAAAGTGTTTTATGAACTGGAATGTTGTGCGTGGTGTATTTCGTATCACCGGATGATGATGGATATGAGCACGGGAGAAGACGGACGTGGTAATCTCATGGCGTTGCGCTATGAACATGGAGAAAACGGAAAATTGAAGAAGTCTGTGTAGTGCTGTGTACAGATCGGTCCTAGACTAGTAGTCGCCGGCGACAAGGCTGGACTGTCAGCCTCAGGTTGCGTTCTTTTTTTCTTCACAAGAAAAACAGGGTAGTAATGGCGGCAGGGGTACTACAGCAGTACTGCTGTACTGCTGTGGTAGACGCAGCAGGCCTGGAGGCCATGGTGGCAGCCCGCGATAGGGCGGTGGCGACTCGTAGGGTATTAGAAACGTTGACGAGGGGTGGTCGCGGCGCGGCTGGTATACCGCGTGAAGTGCCACCAGTAGCGCTGCAGGACCGCCCTGCAAGACACCCTTACATGTTGTGGTACCTACCCACCGCTTCTTTCTTACCTGCTGTGGGCCGCTTGGCAACACACACACACGCACACGACTTTTTCATCGGCCAGCCGGTTAGCGCAGTCGTGCCCACTAAGCCTACACGCACACACACACGCACATTTTCCTTTAGAAGCATCTTCTGTTTTCAACGCCGCTGTGACTGACGTCTCTTCATTGGCCAGCCGGTTGTGTAGCACTGCCATTTTTTTTTTTTTGTCTTCACTTCAAATCAGCGCTCACGGCATGTTGTGCCGTTTACTCCAACCCATATTGCTAACAATAAAAAAAAAAAACACACACACACACACACGCACAATATTTTCACAGGGAGGCGGCAGTTACGAGAAACAGGTCCTGCTGCAGACCACCAGCACGCCGAGAAACGCGGTCCTGCTCAAGGCCATCCGAGACGTCCGCATCTTCGGCCGGCGCCAGTCGCCGTCGTCCCCGTCGCCGTCACCGCGAAGAAAAGACTTCCGGCCTTCCCCCGCGGGGAAGAAGTCGGCGGCGGCGGCGGCGCGGGCTTCTCCTTCCCCCAAGGGGAAGCGGGTGGCTTCTCCGGCGGCAAAGGCGGCCGCCGCCGCTCGCGAGATGATCCGCAACGGCGGCGGCGGCGGGGCGACGAGGGTGACGGCGGAGGCCCAGAAGTACCTTCTCGTCGGCGACACCGTCGACCTCGGCGTCGCCGGCGCGGGCAGGGGCTTCCGGTGCGAGTACTCGTACACCCTGCGGCTCGCTTCTTCTTCTCGTTCTTCGGCCACGACGACGCCGCCGCGTTCTGGGACGCCAGCAGCAGCAGGTTCGAGAGAGTCGAAGCCATCCGCGACGAGAGAGCCGTCGTCGGGTGCGGGAGGTGGCGGCGGTGGCGGCACGAAACGCCGGCTGGAGGACTTTTTCGGCGACAGCACGCGGGCGGGGGTGGGAACGGCGGCTCGACCCTCGGTTCCGGTTAGAAGCAGCGGCGGCGGTAGCGGTAACGGTAGCGGAGGCGGTAGCGGCAGCGGCAGCGGTAGCGGTGGCGGTAGTGGCGGTGGTAGCGGCAGCGGCAGCGGCAGCGGCATCGGAGGAGGTTGCGAGGGTGTCCAGGTCGTGCCGTCAGAAATGTTCGCCATCGCAATACCGGACGACAACGACGATGGCCGCGATGAGAACGCGGCCGTGACAACAGCCGCGGCTCCGACAGCCACACCCAGCAACCCCGGCCGCGGGGAGGACAAGCGCCGCAGGACGGGAAGCATGCCCTTCGTCCCCTTCGGCGTGGTCGACCTCTGCGACTTGGACGACCAACCAGTGGACGCGGGAACGTCCGTCGAGCTGCCCATCGATCTCTGCGACGACGACAGCGACGACGAAGGGGAAAAGGGGGTCGCTACCCCTGCTGCTGCTGCTCCAGCTGCTGCCCCCGGTGGTGGTGGTGGTGGTGGTGGTGGTGGTGGTGGTGGTGCTGCTGCTGCTTCCTGCGAAGCTCGAGCGCGACCGATCGCGCCGAGCGGAGGTCTTCGTGGTCGCTCCGACTCGGGGGGGCTCGCCAAGGCGTCGCCGACGCCGTGGAACATCGGTTTTCCAAACCGACGAAAGTCCCCGCTTTCTCCAACGCAAACGAAGACGCCGCTACCGGCAAGCACTGACCCGCCTGCCGCTGCCGGGGCGGTGGTGGAAGGATCGAGTGGGACACCGTCGAAACCCCCGTTCTCGCGTCGTGCGACGACGGCGGAGGCGGACATCTCTTCAGGGAGAGGGTCCACGCCTTCCCCGTTGATCGAAACCGACCCTGCCGAAGCGGGCAAGAATCCGTCAGCGGCGGAGGCGGCAGCGGAGAAGGAGAACAGCGATTTGTTCTTGTCGCAGGAACCGTTGTCGCGAAGACGAGCGGCGTCCCCGCGCACCCCGGCGTCTCGGCACACCCCGGCGGCGGGCAAGGACGAGGGGGCTCCCCTCCAGAAAAGACAAAGCGATGTCTCTTCAGTTCACGAGGATATGCGTGTTGACGACGGCTGCAAAGCAGCGGCGGCGGCGGCGGCGGCGTCGCCTCCGGCGGAGCACTCGAATCCCACGGAAGCGCGAGTCCTGACGCGTATGGATGACCACTTTCGTCTGACCCTAAACACGTTTGTGAAGTACGCTCCCGAGACCACAGTGGCCATCGTCAAGGAGTTCCTAGCGTTAGGAACGGCTCCTCCCAGCAGCCTCTGTGGCACCATCGTGTCTTCGCTGCTAGAGTCCAGGTGATAAATAGTGGGCCGAGGCTGTTCGTGTTTCCGCGGGCTTTGTCAGATTTGTTTTCTGGTTTGTTTTGCTATGTTTTTCTGTTGGTTTTGTGCGGTTTCAAAACGTTGCGGGTGTGTTCGTAGACTGGTGAAAGTCCGCATGGCGTCGGGGGAAAGCGATCGATGGAACTTGTGCCAGATGTGCGTCTTGGTGAACGCGTCACACCGGAATAAAACGAGTACGATTCACGATACACGTGCCATATGTGCATGTTCGTGAAGACAACACCCCACCCAACCCTTCCGTCAACCCCCCAGCTTCGCTTCCCTCCGGTTAACGTGTTTCCCACTTGCACACATATTTTTGCTGGGTTCTTTAAGTTTGTACCCATTTGGGGGGGGGTTGTAGTTTGCCCGTGACCACGCAAGGCGTCCGCGTCGCCGTCGTACCGATACTGATGTTAGACGGTACGGTGAGCGAGACGGGAACGGTTTTCATTGTCAAGACAACAACAGCAACAACAACAACAATAACAACAACGACATGTAGCCTATGCGATACACACCGCTCACCACCACCCGCTCCTCGGTTGGGCTGTCCGGTCTCTCCACCGCCGCTACAGGTGCAGGATCCGGAGCGAGTGCCTCCGCCTGCAGCTGCGCGCCATGCTGGACGTCGACCCGAACGTCTGGTCCCCGCCCGACAAAGACGACGCACCCGGGTGGCTGGAAAACCTCATGGGCGTTATCCTCACGGACCCCCCTGCCGTCGCGAAGCGGCGAGACCCCCCGAGCGACCAGGTGCTAGGGGCCCACGCCATCGTCCTGGAACTGGTGGTGGACTACCTGGCCGCCGCCGGCGGGGGGGGTAGCAGCAGCACGGCGGCGGCGGTGGCGGAGAGGGCGATGCATTTTTTCGCCTTGCCGGCGACGAAGGGGAGAGGGAGGCGAAAGCCGCCGCCGCCGCAGGAGGTCGCGCGGAACCTCGCGAAGCACGCGGTCGGGAAGAGCGCCGAGTGGGCGGTGGGGGCGTGGGGGTCGGAGGGAGCGGGCAGAAGCAGCAGCAGCAGCCGGCGGCGGCGGCGGCCGCAGGAGAGCCCGGAGCTCGTCCGGTTCCGTCTCCTCTCGGCTAAACTGCTGGCGGAGGTGGTGGAAAGTTGCGCCTTGCCCGCGGACGAGGCTTGCGACGCGATCGTAGACCAGATGGACTTGTTCGCCGGAGGAGTGCCTGCCGCTTCCGCTTCCGCTTCCGCCGCCGCCGCCGCCGCCGCCGCCGCCGCCGCCGCCGCCGGCGGCTGGGTCGGCGT
>FN649003.1:585628-599492 GCA_000310025.1 Ectocarpus siliculosus
CCTCTCCCGCACCCCGATGGGCAGTCTGAACGCCCCCCCTCCTCCTACACCAACCGCGTCACCCCCACCCCCGGTTGTCAACGACGCCCGTTCGCCGGAGCCCCCCTCCTCCCCTCGTCCAGAGGATGAGCAGCATGAGCGAAGAGAAGGATCTTCAGTATCATCTCCACCACCCCAACCCAACCCGCTGCTCGTCGGCGGCGGTGGTACCGCTAGGGGGCCGGCGGATGGTAACAAGGAGGACCGGAGGGTCGAAGAAGCAGCAGGAGACGACCGCTGCCTCGCTCCGGCGTATGATGATGCTAGCGCTCGGCGCTGCTGGCGCTGCTTGTGGTAGAGTAGCACGATTCCCGCGGCGATGTCCGAAGGTACGACGTCCAAGTATTCCTTCAAAATCGCGCGCGGGGGTGGGGGGGTGGGGGTATTCATATAACCGCATGCCGTATTTAGTCGTTAGAACATTGACATCGCATGCAGGGACGGAGCGATACATATGCCGGTTTTTTCGCCGGCCCAGGCTACGTTTTACAAGGATGAAGTAGAAGCTGATACATTGTAGTGTCACCATCTTTGCCTTTTGCTGTGCCAATCCAGATATACATGAAAAGACGCCCCCCCCCCCCGCCGAAACCACACCGCCATCGCGTGCACCCAGAAAAACATCCCTCCAAGCTACTATAATACATAGACGAGCGATATAATAGTACCATACCTCGGTGTGGAAGATCCTGGCCATGATCTTCGACAGCTGCTCGAAGTCCGTTTGCCTGATCCCCCTCCCTCCGAACAAGCCGCACGTCAGCACCACCAGCACTCGGTGCAGCCAGTGGCACCGGCTTTCCCACTGACCCTCGATCTTACAGCGCAGCAGCAGCAGCAGCAGCGGCAGCAGTAGGAGGAGGAGGAGGAGGGGTAGGGTTGTTGCTCGCCCTGGTCACGACATGAAGCGCTTGTAGAGGGGTGAGGATGTTGACGCGTCCACGCCCACCTCACCCTCTTCTCCTGCGCGTCATCTCTATCGCCACCAAAAACAACCGACCGCTATCTGCGGCGAAATTGCATCCTTCCGCAGCAGCTCGACGTGTAAACAACCCATGGAAACAAGCAATATATCAGTGTTTAGGCCCAAACAGACTCAAGGTAGTCCCAAATTCCAGCCGGTTATTTTTCCACTCACTGTTAAGACTTCAACACTGCCCCTTCGACTAGCACTACCTTTTGTATAGTCTCTGCGATTGAGTATTTTGTGTATTTCTAAAAAATAGAGACAGTATGAGCGCCAATCAGCCGAAAATGCTTCATGTGCACCTCCGCTGCTGTTTATGACGTCATACTGTACCTCCGTCGGTGGGAACCTCTCGTAGTGCCCTTCGCTCCCCCCTCCATACGCCTCCTCGGGGTCTCCGCTCATGAGCACGCAGCAGCAGCACGTCACCAGCACGTCCACGATCTAGGTACGACAGGGGCAACAGCAAACAGCCCGCATCAGCGCTCATCGTCATCATCGTAAGCAACAGCATATAGCAGCAGCAGCAGCAGCAGCAGCGCCAGCTGCAGCGCCAGCAACAACAGCAGCAACAGCACTCATCAGCAGCACGCATCAGAGGCGGCACAAGCGCACAAAAAATTGCGCACGCGTCGGAGCATGGTCTCAACACTGCTTACTCCCTCTGTTCGAATAGAAAGGTCCACAAGGACATAATGCGAAATATCTCGCGAAGACGTACAATTCTAACGAGGAGGTCAGGAGTGTTCTTCAAACCAGTTCTTATGTTCCGAACATCCTTGTTTATCGATCTTATATTTTGGAACAGCGGGAGTAAACGTATACCAACAGGCGGCGAGCGATAACATCCTTGCATGATCTTACACTTTCCAACAGACCGAGCAACACAACAGGGAGCGATTGGACAACACCTGGCTGATCGTCACGACGAGGATGAGCACGTTGAGAGCCCCGTCCGCCAGCACCCCCTCGCAGGTGGAGTCCAAGTACGTCATCAGGCCGATGCCCAACCCCGCCATCACGAGCTGCACAGCGCCCAGCATCATGTGCACGTTCAGGTAGCCGCTCAGGTGATCCCTCAGACGGGTGTCCGGTATGCTCCCTGGGGCAGGGGGGGGGGGCACGCGGGCAGTAGCAGGCGGGGGTCTTCAAAAGAACAAATGGTTTTCGTATGCACATGTGCATGAAGAGTCTCTGAGCGCAGCAGTATTAGGGGCAAAATATGGGTGATCAACAGCAGTGTCCATCGTGCCACCAGTGGTACGGCGGTACGGGGTCTCTCTGTCATGTCCTGCATGTGTGCCCCCCTCTCACCTCTGGTGGACACACGCGTGATGCCCCACTCGACGACGACGGAGAGGGCGAAGGTGGACAGGGAGCAGACCATGTAGGTGTACACCACCCAACCGTCGTTGCAACCCCTGAGGTCTCCGCCCACCTGGAACTGCGAGACAAGAGAGAGAGAGGGAGAGAAGGGGAAGCGAGCGAGAGAGAGAGAGAGCATCAGAGAGAGAGAGTGGGAGAGAGAGAGAGAGAGGGAGAGGGAGAGGGAGAGGGAGAGGGAAAGGGAGAGGGAGAGACAGAGAGAGCGCGCGTCAGAGACAGACAGACAGACAGACAGACAGACAGACCACTTTCTTACGAAGCCAAGACGCCATCGAGACCCTCCGACCCTCCCAATGAGCGCACGAAGATGGGCAAAAACAGGACTAGACCATGACAATCGATCGGCACACGGCACCTTTTTCGACGGGTTGAGCCGGCCGTGCCGAAAAGAGCGAAACAGTAAACAAAACGCGCTTGTATTGGCTGTCTGCCGCGTAAAACAAGAGTCTGTTGCTGTTGAGTGCGGCGTGGTCCCAAGATTGTGACAAAAAACACTACTATGAAGGAAGGGCAACAAAAGGACAGAAAGCGGGAATCAAGGGAGTCCGGGTGACAAAGAACGCAAAGCACAGGCGAGTTGACGAGTCAGGACCTCATCTCCCAAGTCCCGCGCTGATTGGCCAACCCCCACCAACCCATGTACCCTTGGGACCGCCTTCGCGAGGATGTTGAGCGCTATTTGCTACTTCAGTATATTGTATGTGAAATAGAGAGTGGCGTTTCCAAACCCTTAACCCTAACCCGAACCTCTGCAAAAACCAAGCTTACCATCCTCGCTACGGCTAATGTACCCTTATTTAGGGACGAGTGGGAAAAATACTCGTATTAAATACCCCACCGGTGTGGTAAACAGCGGTCAAATAGTAAAAGAAAGGGCTTATCGTTATTTAACCCACCACCGGGCGGGCCAAGCACGAAGTCACTCGAATGCATATGAAAAATGTCCCACCGGTGGGGAAAATAGCGGTCAAATACATCAGTCGAAGTCAAACCATCAGATGCAAACGCATATCGTTGGTCAGGTTCACCTACGAAGTGGTCTCTACGACAGGTGCATATTGTAATACAGGAACTTTCGGTGTTCGATTTTCACGACATGGAAGAACTTGAACCCTACCGACACGAAAGGCCAACAAATATTCCCTGTTGGTTTCCCCACTGATCAAACAAAGAGCGAGCGCTGCGCAAAGTAATGCGTACCATCACGTGTTTACCTGCATGTGTGAGGCAATAGACTAGACAAAGTGTACTCCAAAGACTGACTGCCGTGCGCTGCTACATGTATGCATACAAGTACAAGCAGTAGTACACTGCTGTCTTGCGAGTGAAAGTGGAAAGACTTTTTCAACGAAATGACACACAGGGTTCCAAGCGTGACGACTATCACTGCCGACCTTCACGCGAGTGCCGCACCTGCTATCGCCGGGAAAAGCGATGCCAGCTCTCGGTCGCTTCATGTAGATACACATGCACGCAAGCGTTCACTTCACACTTGACATTAGACTGCTGTACACCTTAGTTGAATACTGATACAGTACTCAGATGCTCAGTATTACAGCAGTATAGTGGAGCAACTCTCTGTGATGGATTGATTCTCTCTTACCAGAACGACCACCAGCGCAATGGACCAGATCACACGCAGTGCCATGCTGCACAGCGAAGGAAGGGCAAACTCATCCGCACCCACGCCCCACCGGCGTCCCATGAACAGTAAGGCCGGCATGGCCAAGCGTGCCCGCGGCGTGTGCTGCTCGGAGTGCTGGAACTGACGAACTGACGTTCTCGCACCGGGGGCTCCGCAAAATCTTTTAAGCGCCCGTTGTACGACAAGGCTCGCCGCCTTGGTCGGCGGTTCGTCGCAAGATCTTGATCGTTATTATTATAGATTCTGTTTTCAAAGAACGAACAGAAATAATAGTGCTGACGTGTACAGGAATACACGAAAACAAACCGGTGCCAGTACACCGAGCGTTCAGTATATATGCCATTTGTGCTTTTCTTCGTTGTGTCCATCATACGGGCGTCGTGGCGAATATATATATCAATGTTGGGTACATAAACGACTCAATTTTTCACTCCATTTGAAAGGGGTTCGACCGCCGTCCTTCCTCGACAGGATCCGGGGCCGAGAATGAGTATATATATATATGTCGTTTGTCAGAGAATAAGTTGTACGGACGTAACAGGCTCAACGAAGGCCATCCAGTAAAGTCTCTTGCGGCTGACTGAAGAACCACAACTGAAACTACTTGTAATAGAACGTACACACACTCCGTCCGGCAGACTATGGAGTCGACTCAGGTCGGTCGTGAAACGTAGCCCATAGACTGCTGTCACTGCTGCCATGTACAACATACCAACCTTTTCCCTTCTTCGACAAGTTTTGTTTACTGTTGTGTACCGTGTCGAACGCTGTCCCCCTGCGAGGTGGCCGGTGGGTCAGCCCTTCTTTTTTGCTCTCTACACATACACGTACGTACATACATGTTACATCAAGACGCGCACGCACGTGCGAGGTCTTGATTTTCTGCCAGAGGCCCTAGATTCTGCTGATTGGACTCGAGAAAGAAAGGGAGGTTGGTCTCTATGTGTTTGCTACAGATATGGACAGACAGCCGTCTGCCCCCCTCCCTCCGCCAGATTCTAGGGTAACCGCGCCGGGCTTTATCTTCTTTGTAAGAGACCTGGACACCCAACTGCCTGACAGTCTCTGTATATTTTTCTGGAAAAGCACCAGGCTGCACATACGTCGCGTGTGTGTTTCGTCGCTTGTATTGTTTAAAGACTTGTCCCTGATT
Source organism: Ectocarpus siliculosus (assembly GCA_000310025.1). Classification (NCBI taxonomy): domain Eukaryota; class Phaeophyceae; order Ectocarpales; family Ectocarpaceae; genus Ectocarpus; species Ectocarpus siliculosus. The sequence continues at coordinate 590,819 of FN649003.1, forward strand.
TCTTCGTCTACATAAGTTACGGGAGAGTAAATACAAACAAAAAAGGGCTTACTTCGGATGGAGATTCTAACATACAGCATCAATTCAGACATACATACATACATTGTAGCTTACATACTCCGTAAATATTGATGCATAACTTTCTGAAAAAGGCTTGAAAAAAAACGATAGACCATGCGAAACTACTCGAGACAGCATCCCCTCACCTTCGTGTACGGCATCGTCTTAGCCCTTCACAAAAAGGTGGCGTTCGAACGTCAACACCGCTCTTCCCGCCCGGAGATACCTAGCACGCTTCTACCAGACAGCGCTAAATAGAACCAAGAGCCATGTCGCAACACAACGCGCTCTCCCGCTACGAATCACGCGACCTACATGCCACACACACAGGACCACAGCACTCCGTTCCTACTATTATACACATTCTACTCGTGCGCAGCATCCGGTAGCCCAACCAACAAACAACCCACACTACCCACACTACCATGACCACGAAAATAAAAACGTCCCCTCCCCGTACGATCGAACACAGCAGCCGTACGGGCGGGAGAAAATCTACCATTTTATGCCTCAACCATGGCGCGCGCCTTGCCGTCGATGACATCCCAGAGCTTGTTCGCGACCTCAAAGTCGTCCTTTCCCGCCGCGTCAAACTGAAACCCCTCGACAACCGCCGTCCCGTTGGCTCCCTTCATGCCCACCCCGGCCTCCGGCGGCACGAGCCAGCCGGCCATGATCTCCCCCTCCGTCTCGTAGTTCCACTTGATGCGAGTGATGTTGGTATAGAGCCCGATGGCGTTCTGCACGCGGGGCATCTCCATGGTGTGGGCGTCCACGGTGTTCTCGATCTCCGTCTGGGTGTCTTCCACCTCGCCCTTAGTATTATTGTTATTGTTGTTTTGGCGTGTCGAGGGGATGGAAAAAAAAAAGGCGTTTGCACCGGCGCGCGCGAGCGGGGGACCGTTTCGCATGTACAGCACACCGGATGGCTCTTGGTGGGTATCGAAATGTAGGGATTTCATCCACACCTTAGCATGTGGTAATCTGCTCCAACGACGTGAACGTGTCGGTTCAAACGCCCATGTGTCTGGAAAATTCAAAGTCTCGACCAGTTTGCTTGGGCTACAGGTTGCCGGTAAGACTTGGCGGCAAAACAAGTCAGTGTTCTGCCATTTTCGGGGCTAAAAGCCCTTGACCTGGCGTTGCACGATAGGGGGTAATATGTATCCCTTCGGTAAAGTCAGGCCAGCCGAGCGTCAAGGAGTGAAGTTGCGTGCGAGAGGGGGCTACGCATGTTCAAATACATCATGACGGTTGCTGAGCGCTTCTATCCAGTACGCGCACCACAAAACATTAACGATTTACGGGAATGAGCTTAATCGGCTGAGCTTGGCCGTTCTTTCGGGATGATAGCAGCAGCAGGTGCGACACAAGAGCTACTTGTAGGTGCACCCTGTTTGCTGGCGACGTTCACGACAAACGTGGATACTGTGGAGATCACCTCCACATATCATAGGTACATACAATCTCCCAATGTCTGTCGAGGACGATTCACTCTTATCACAATACCACCCAAGACAACAACAACAACAAAAAAACAACATGGCCTACTGTTGTACACACATCCGCTCATCCCCGATGTAGTTTCGCGACTTCCGCAACAGAGCTGTTCCGTGCAGTGTACCTGCATTCGCTCGATGTCTCTCTCCCGCGCCGCCGCCTCCTCCGCCTGCTCCTGGATGTGAGACGCCGCCTGAGCGCGCTCGTGCTCGACCACCCTGATCCTGGCCACAAACGCCTGCTCCGATGGCTCAACGATCGCCCGATGCCGTTGTTCTAGCACGTCAATCGTGTCTGGAGCGATCGTCAAACACGAGCGCAAAGACGTAACACGAGAGCGTAAGAACGAGATCTCGCTCATGTAGCCAAAGTAGCGGTTGTCATCCGTGGGTGTCTGTGACAAGTTTTGCCAACACAAAAAAAACGGTGGTTTTGGAATCTTCTCGTCGAGATTTTACCGTACACATATCGAGACATTTCCGCACCCACTTGGTTGTGGAGCAATCGAGCCATGAAAGTCGGTCTGAGGAGGGGTGCCATCTCTCCGACTCTTACGGAATACCACGGTACGGTATACGGTACGGTACAGACAATCTTGGTTGTGGAGCAATCGAGCTACGAAAGTCGGTCTGAGGAGGGGTGCCATCTCTCGGCGTCTTGCGGTAATCGATGCTTGCGAGGCAACGCGAAGAGGCAGAGCACGTCCTTCGAATTGTGACACTCGCGTGTAAATCTTCATCGAGATATGTAGCCTCTATCAGATCAACAGAAGTCGCTGGGCGCAGCTAATAGAGACGACTTTCACGGGGCATACAACACAACCAGCCGGGCACCTTGTGTGTACCAAGATCTTTGCATGTGTGTAGCAACTGCAGTTTGATCGACGAGGACCTACATGTTTGTTTACCATTGCCAAGTTGTTGTGCCATCAGCTCAAGCGGGTTGGCCCTCGGAGGCTGTCGATCCGAAGCACCATCTCGTTTGCACCCCCGCCGTTTTATTTCAACGAGCGCTTTGAACATTTGGTACTTCGTTTCAGATGAACTTGTAGTTAGTAGTGACGGAAATTCATGTCTTGATACGGAAGAGGAGGTTCGGATGAAGATCAGAGAGGGTCTTTATTACGTCGATGAAGACTATCACTCCCAGAACCACACCGCCACACGCGTTTCAAAAATTCAAACAATAAACGCAAGTGTCAAGCCCCGATTTGTAGCTATAGTTATGTCCAAAATGACGCTCCCTTACGGGTTGACTGCCTTGGGAATTGGGCCGGCTGCTGGTGCCTTGTCTGTATGCCGCCGCATACCGGCACTAAATACTGCTGTACAGAGTATGTATGTGCAGCGGCAGCAGTATTGCCACTCAGCAGTACAAGTGGATATGAGACATACACATGCTATGTACACGGAGGCAGAGAGCTAGTCAACATCTTGAACCGCTGATTACCACGTGACACAAGGCAAATCTCCAGGGGAAAATAAAACGACGCGAAAAAGCACAGGAAGTTGTCCTACGAGCTCGGACAGCACACCCTGCATGCCAGTTGGAAGTTGGTCGGAGTAACCCAGCAACAAGCAACGCTCGCTCGCGAAGTGCGGCAGCACTCGTTCACGCGCTCGCATATCGTCTGCTACACATATGAGTTCGCACCGCGGATCATGGCCCTTGCGTCCATCTCGCGGCGTTCACACTCCATCTCCATGGCAGCTTCCAGCTCTAACACCTCGCGGACGTCGTCCACGCCCGCCGTCCTGTCGTATATCTGCGGCATGTCGTTGTTGACGATATCCCTCATCTCCTCAAGCGTCCTCGTCGCCGTTGCCGCCATCCCTTTCTCTCTCTCTCTCTCGTACTCGTTCGTCCCCGTTTGCGTCTTATGGTTTCCAAAATCACGAGAGTCAACCGAGCTCTGTGGCTTCACAGTAGGTTCCGCCGAGAAGCGACTCAATGTAACCACTCTCTGTCCCGGTCCTGCCTCTCTGTCCAACAGCACCAACACACCACGATGCACGAAACAGTCAAACGGCCGTTTGGCGGGGCTCCGCAGATGACTTTTAACTTTTGGGTGAGTGTATTTTTGTTTTTACGCGCAAGAAAAGCACGCGTATTAAAAAACGACGATCGTGCTCTGGCCAATCATATCCAAGAGAATCAACCTCATGACGCGCGACGTGGTTTTTGAAGGCGTAATCATCATCACGTGCCCCACGGCAGCAGGAAGAGAGGGCCCTGAACATATTTGTACCCTGGCACCAGCGCACAAGCATACCACTCCACAAGCTTCAGCCACTGCAATCATCCACACAAGCTTTTGGTGCTGACTCAAAGAAGCTTGCAACCACACCAGGGACGTAACAAGGCTCAATCATTTCGGAGACGGAGGTAACGAGAACTACCACTATGGCGTCGGACGCTTCTGACGTTTTGCTGGAGGGGAGGTCGCTGACCCTGAACCCCTTCACGCTGATCAAGGACACCGTGGAGACGGTGGTTTACCACTGGAAGAACAAGTCCATCAACTGGCCCATGGCCATCTACATCACCCTCGTGCACATGGCGGCAGTATTAGGGTTCTGCACGATCCAGGACTGCAAGTGGCAGACCTGCCTGCTTGCGTTCGTCCTGTGGCCTATCACGTGAGTCTTACCTGTCTCTCTCTCTCTCCTGTCTCTCCCCCGTCTTTCCCCGGCTGGCGTTGTCTCTCCCCCCGCCCGCTGGCGTATCGCTTGCATCACGTACGAGCTGCGACCCTGCCCCATTTTGTGGTTGGTCGCAGCATCGCCCTATCCACGTGTAAACATCACATTTGTGTTCGTTCATTTTTCATTCTGCTGCGGCTGGGGGCGAAAAAACGGTCGGTTGGAGCGCCCACCGTTTATATGGGAAATAGAGAGGGCACAACGAGGCCTGGCGAACTAGCCTCGAGAAGGACACCCAACCAGAATGTTGACATATATCGATTCCAGCATCATACTCGTTCGTGCCGTGCGTGATGGCGGGTGCCGTGCATCTGTCGGGTACACCTACTATATATACTGCTGTATTGGGCAGCGCTTTTTTTCCTTCCAGGGTTGCCACGGGCTCGTCCTGTCAGAGGAGCGTCATCTTGTCATCATGCGATTATTTACACGGGTCGCTAACCCAGACCGCTCAAAATCCAGAAGTTGTAGGCAAAAAAATGTTGTGTGAAGTCTTGGGCAAGGGTAGATAGAGGGTAGAGCGTGGATCGCGATGCAACGCACCGAAGGGCCGCGAGATGGACTCATACCAAAGCCAACCGGCCAAGTTTATCCGTCGACGGATTTTCCCAGTAGCCTCCTCCCCACTAGATGTTTTCCGCAGGTAGCCTGTCGTGTGCCCTCATATCTGTACACCTCTTCCGTGCATATCTAACCAAGCCTTGTTTCGCTAAAAGCCTGTTTGACTCAACTCTTTATCTTTGAGCAGCAAGCAGCCCAGAGCCAGCCAGCCTCCTTCCTACCCCATGGTGCGGTGCACGCACACACGCGCTGCTGTCCTGTCACATACTTCTCGCGTCTTGACGCGCATCTACTTTCAGCCAGGCAGTAAGACTTGTCGGGGTGATGGCAACACCGAATTTCAAGTTTTGTGCTATCTGAATTAGACACAATGCAGTAGTACTTTTCTGCCGGGATACATAAATACATACCCCGTCAAGTTTTTGCTCGTGCTCGTGTTTGAATATCATGACGCTTCGTCAGATCGGGGCCCGACTCAGTTCTACATCCCACAGTCAGTCTAGATGTTACACGAGCCTAACCGATGTTCCGAAGGCACCATTGGTTGGCAGCGGTGTCCTGTTGTATGCATAAAGACTAAATATTCGACCAGTATGTGCTCGTCTTGCGGTTTCAAAAAACAGACATGAACGAAAGATTCCCCCAGCACATGTTTGGTCACACGCAGTCAAGATACCCGAAGTGTCTTGACAGCAGTCAGGCTACTAGTACGGGAGAGTAGCATATGTTTCGAGTCTTCTGGTGCATGGATGAGGGATGACGTCGTGTGACGTTTGCTGCTGCCAATTTTGCGGCGCGACCAGATCTGTCAACACCCCCGTAGCCCTGTGATTTGTGATACCCTCAAGAACGTGGTGAACCGACGATGGTCCCGCATGGGAAAGGTGTGACATAAATTTAGCGAGAAAGCTATGAAATTCACCACACTATCTTTTATCCTAGACCCTTGGCTAAAGTAATCCTCCTTATAGAGATGGATTTTGCTGGTGTGTTGTGGTTTGAAGAAAACTAAATGAAGCTACAATGCCTGAAACAAGCATCCTTCCGTTCCCCGTCTCACGTCTCGCGCCGGCCCTCCCCTCCCACGACGATCACAGCGGGCTCGGCATCACCGGCGGCGTCCACCGCCTGTGGGCGCACCGCTCCTACGACGCGCACTGGTCGGTGCGCGTGTTCATGATGCTCATCAACTCGATGGCCAACCAGGGCTCCATCTACCACTGGTCGCGCGACCACCGCGTCCACCACAAGTACTCGGAGACGGACGCGGACCCACACAACGCGAAGCGCGGCTTCTTCTTCGCGCACATGGGCTGGCTCTACGTGAAGAAGCACCCGGAGGTGATCAAGGCCGGGCGCACGCTCAGCTACGCGGACCTCGAGGCCGACCCCATCGTCATGTTCCAGGACAGCATGGACCCCTGGTTCGCCCTCTTCATGTGCTTCGTGCTACCCGCCATGGTGGCCAACCGCGGGTGGGGCGAGGACTTCTGGCACGGGTTTTGGGTCGCGGGGGCGCTGCGGTACGTGATGGTTCTCCACTTCACGTGGTTCGTTAACTCCGCCGCGCACATGTTCGGAGACCACCCGTACGACCACAAGTCGTGGCCCTCTGAGAACCCCTTCGTGTCCATCTGCGCCATCGGAGAGGGGTGGCACAACTGGTGAGCTTTTTTTTTTTATTATTTGGGGAACACAGCAAATCCCTCTCTTGCACGAACTTTTTCGATCATGAAAGAGTGCTTTCAAGACTAAATACCACAGGTAGTGTTGCTCTCCTTTATGCATGGGCAGGTGGTTGCATTGTTTTCGTTGCGCGATAATTAAGTAGGCGTGTTCGTGCCAGGAATTTTGTTGGGTATCGCTATTGGGCCGATACTGCGACCTGGTTGAGTATCGCTGTTGGGCCGATGTAGCATGCATTTGCCGCCGTGTTTGTGGTTTCTTGTTCGCCCTGCCGACCTTGCTCGAGAATGGCTCTCTGTTCTTGGTGCGATTTTCCGCGAGGAAAGATCCTGGATCCATTCTGTGCGCCCTCTCGCGGCCTAGTGGTGCTTTGATGTGGCTATTCCACGTTTAGCACACTCATGTAGGCGGAACGACCACGGGATGCGGGAAAAAAATCCCAATGCCACGCTCCGGCGTATGTTGTGGTTCTGATAACGATCCGGGGCGATTTCGATTTGTCCGCGAAACGGAAGGTATGATGACACCGCGGCAGACGGCAGACGCGTCCTGTTTCCCCCCTTCCCCTCGTGATTTCCAACCGTTACTAATTTCACCGCCTTTTTTCTTTCTGTCGTCCCTACAATGACATGCCAGGCACCACAAGTACCCCTTCGACTACGCCGCGTCGGAGTTCGGCGTGAGCACGCAGTTCAACCCCACGAAGATGCTCATCGACGGTTTCGCAAAGATCGGGCTCGTGACCAACCGGAAGCGTGCCGTCGGGGCATGGTCCAAGCTCAAGGAGCGCCGTGACAACGAGGAGCGCAGCTCGGGGGGAGCCGCAGACAAGATCAAGTCGACATGAAAATAAATACGTAGGGAGGGGGGGGGGGGGGTCGATAGACTGGACCGGAAGATGGCCACGGTGGGGTTGATCATCTTGCCGGCACACAAAGACAGACAGACCCCATGAAAGGGTGAAGGGTTTGTCGTGAGCACGACGGCATCTGTAGGGTCCGAAGTTTTTTTTTTATGTTTGTTTCTCGGTGTTTGATGTGGTCTTTTCTTGTTTTGTTTGTTTCTGGAAAAAGACTGGGGGGGCGCTTTTTTACGGGAGGGATCTCTCATCATACGCGTGTGGTGGATATCGACGTCAGGGAAAGAAAAAAATCATGTGGCCGGTCTGGTGCCGCAAAGATTCGTGTCCCGACGTGGATGAATCGAGATGGCTTCGAAGGGAAGGGGGGGGAAGTTGAGATACCGGCTACGGGCTTCCCCATCTCTCCCTGTTCTCGTGTTTTTTCGCCATGCCTAGATTGAGGTCCTCAAGACTGGGGTGGAGGGGGGAAACGAATGAGATTCGTCTGTTTTGATGCGAATGCGTGTTTGTTAGATCTCAACAGAAACCTTTGGGAGGGGGGGGGAGGTACTAGACTGTTCGGTCGCGCTTTTTGGACGGTGTCTGAAGAGAAGAGTACGTGACTCGGGGGACGAAGCATTGTGGTTGTTTTATGGTGGTCTTGACTTGCGTGCGTTTAGTTTGGATGTGTCATCGGGACCGGCAACAGACGGGGCCCCGCTAAGTTTGTTGAATTGTTCTGTTTTAGGTTCGCTCAAGTTTAGTCTCGCAGCACACAAGCGCGCAGCCGAAAACGCGGACGTCAACAGCGCTCGCGGTACAGGTGGAAAAATTGTCTGATCATCGTACCGAGTACGCGGCAGATTGTTTCTTTGCTTTTTGTGTGTGTGAAATGTTTTGCAGAGGGACCAGCGGTGCCGCCCTGCTCAGGTATCCTTATCCTTAGCTTCTTTCGTGCCGTACGTACATAGCACACGATGTGACCCCATGTTGAGTGGAACGAATGGCACACGGGGCGGTGCGACGGGGATATGTACTGCTCGAGTACCATCTGTCGCCCCGCCCCCCGGATGGGTTTTGTGTCTCAGGGTGCATAAAGTGTGTTTGTTGAAGGCACTCCCTTTGGTGTTGTTAAAACATTCAGCTGCCCGTGCGTGCGCGAGGAAGACGTGGGCATTGGCTTTTTGGGCTTTTGATGAAGTTCTCCATCGAATCGAAAATCCTCGTCGCCTTTCTCATCGGTATTTCGGGCTGCTGAACTGCTGAAGTAGTGTTGGTTGTCCTGGTGACGGCGGCTGTGTTGCTTCGCAAACAGTTGCTTCGC
>FN649003.1:602289-612338 GCA_000310025.1 Ectocarpus siliculosus
TAGAAAAAGCCCTCCCCCCCCCCCCTATCCGCATGTTATTTCATTGCGCTTTTGGAGTCTGAGTCCTACCAGGCGGTCGGTGTAACCGTCCATGGGAGGCTTCTCCAACAGGGCCGATGCCACGTCGTCCGAGTGTAGCAGTAGACACGCCAAGAAGGCTGGCAGGGTGGCTCGCTCCCCCAGTCCCCCCCTTCGCACCGCCTCCTCGGTGGATCTGACGTCGATGTATCTGGTATGGTGATCATCCATCCATGGTGTTATGGATGGAGGGAGGCAGGCGGACACGCGCGCGCGTGTGTATGTGTGTGTGTGTGAAAGAAGGTGCAGGGGTGCACATTACTGTGGATGGACTCAGATGCGCCGGAGGGGTATCATGCGTGGTCAGGCCGTAAAAACCATGCTTGCTTCCACGCGTACCTGTAACGTGATGGTTGACCAGAACTGAGTACACCCAACGTCGTGTGGTCGGCCTCATACGGTTCTTTCGACCTGGATAAGCCGCTCTTGAACCCTACCTGAGTACGGCATCTCCCGAAGCACCCAAGTAGGACGCCGTAGCAAGGGTGTCTCCCCGAAGCAGAAACTCAGCTATTTAGACTACACGCGAGCGAGTGCTTCGATTCTCTGCCAACCCACCCAACCAAACCTTTCATGAGTTCAAGAACGTTTTTAGCCTCGGCACCAGGAACCAGAACCTAACTTGCAACACCCAGGCAAGACTACCATCTCTACCCTCCATCCCTGTGCCGCGCACGTCTACCACACGCAATATTACTACGCAATCCCCGGCGAAATAGACGTTTTGGGTCACGACAAAGATCAACTTGGTGCCCACCGGGGCGGGGCGGAGTACTGGGGCGGTTGGAGGGAGTTTGGATGCACTTCTGATGTCACACGGCACAGCTGCTGCCCGACGAGGCTCTGTAGGCGCTATCATCATAGTAGTGCACCTTGAGAAGCTGTTGTACCGACTGCGTCATGCTACAACGACACTTTCATCCGTGACTCGGACATCTTGAACATCCCAGCAATACTGATCCGGTCTCAACAGATAGCATACGAGGCATGTCCTACTGCGGGGTGTGGTGTATATTGTACCTCAAGTGGTTCCGCGGCTCCGCTTTCATGACCTGGAGCTGGTCTAAGAGTATTCGGAGGTTGACCTCCCGCGCGGCTCTCTCTTTCGTGCCGCCGTCTCCCCTGCCTCCCGCGAAGCTGCTGATGCTCCTGCGCCTGTCCGACCTGAACGCTAAGGAGCCGAAGAGCGTGTGTATGTCCTCAAAGAACTCCTGCCCGATCGAACGCGGTGCGGTGTCGATTGCACGATTTTGGCCGCGCAGAGGATACGATCTTATTGAAGGATGGGCCTCGGTCGTGAATACTACCATGTTCGGGCTACTAGATGGTACGGATCTACGAGATTTCGGGGGTTACGTGGATGCTTGTGTGTGGCGGCAGGGAAGTTCGGCGGCAGGGCCCCCGGCAGGGCACCTCGCTCTCCCCGTGTGCTCTCTAATTCTGTCAAATACATATCAAGGTCCTGGGGTCAACATTTGTTCTGCGCTTCTGACAGTGAACTGTCCGCCTCCAAGCATACGATATGTGGCGTGCGGACCAAACCCAGCCCAGAAGCTTTTTCAAAACAAAGAAGAACGTTCCATCAATGCAAAATAGGGTTGCGTTTTATACACTTGGTCTAGTACAAACCTTGGTATAGCATAACGACAAGCGTCAATGGAAAGGAGTCCCCGAGCCTCCCTATACTCATGTTCTCCTACGAAAAGCTTGTGGGAGACCGAAGACAATAGTGGGGATTTCACGACCTCCTTCTTCGCCACAGCACCACAAAGTGGGGCCCCACAAAGAGCACTACTAGCAGACCTATACCTGGAAGCAAAAGTAGACGATGCACGCGCGAAGGAACACTGCGAAGGGAAGCGACTTCACACCGTCGGCTTCTTGGGTGGGGGCATCGGCGACAGCGCCGGCATCATCAGCCCCAGACGGCGTGATCCTGCAATTGTTGTCGCTGCGAACCCCAACCGTTGTCGGGGAGGCTACTGCTGCTGCTGCTGCTGCTGCCCCTGATACCTCCGATTTCGCTGATGGTATGGGCGATGCCCCCGTTCCGGGAGGGCTGCGGACATACCTTGATCCCTCGGACAGGATTCTGGCCACCTGTGTTGACACAGAGCAACATGGCCCAGAAAATGTTCGCACAGACAGGAAAAACGGTCGGTGTGCAGCAAGTTTTGTTCGACCCAATACCTAACCTATTGCCTCTTAGTCGTTGCCACCCTTAAAGAGTCTACGGTATCATGCTGCGTGTCTCCGCGTGTGCTCTTTGTCCTCGATTCACCTGCCACGCATTATGGCAAGAGAAAAAAACACCCACCCGGACCACAATCTCCTCCGGAAAGTCTTGACAGACAAGTCCGAAAAGATGAACGACATCCTTCTGCTCGAACCCACCCCCGTCGGCACCGGCCGTTGTGACATTGCCGGGCTCACCGAACATCTGTTGTACGGTAAGGGACACAGACGGCAATGTTCGTAGCTTTAAACAGCGCGTTGCCGGCTTGGAACGTGGCCAAAGTGCGCGCATGCTAAACCGAGACAGAAGCTTCTCCCGCCCGAGCCCTAATAGACAAGTTTCAGCAGGGGATACGAGTCCGGCATAAATATTTATCTTCCAAATCCAAACTTGTGTGAGGCTTTGGTATTCGCTGAGCGTTAAACCTCACCCTAGCAGAATACGGGGAGATATTCCTGCCTTGTTTTGCTTAGAAGATCATGTTTGATTCGCCCAACTTCGGGTAGGAAAGAGGAGGGGGGGGAGTGTGAAGTATAGTATCGACGAATGCTAGCAATTATTTGTAACCTAAAGCGCCGGAGCACATTTAAATGTCAACGTTTTCCCCTTTGATGACTAATAATCCGACAATGAAACTCGATATTTATATTGTAAGTAACTTGGACACATTTTTACGCCACCTCATGTACGGCGCGCACGAAGGCCCGGCGGTTGCGCGTGGTGGCATTGACGTAGGCATACTCCCTCCCAACCACGTTGTCTTGACTCAGCACGCTTGTTTTCATTGCCGTTGGTGGATGGGGTTTTAAGCAGCGACCAGGCGACGGGAGCGCGACCAGAATCGGCGGTGATGTGATAGTGCGATGGGGCTGGGGACACCCATCTCATACATACTTACTATACACTGAGACTGACGTATTTTCATTGGTCAGCCGGTTAGAGCGGTCAATGCTAATAAAAAAATACACACAGCAACCATCAGGGTGTTTGACCAAGGTTATGTGGCATGACAGCACATAATGTGGACCCTGTAAAACAGGATACGTGATTTTACTATGAACGTCCGGTACCTCTCCAAATAGTCGTGAATGAGGTCCAGGGGTTTCTCAGGTCGGGCGGCAAGCACAAGTCGAAGGGCGTCCTCGACGTACACCTTGAGTTCGGGGTTCTCTGGGAAAGATTCGAACGAGCGTGAGGAGCGAAGACGGCTGGAAATATATTCTCCATGAGTTACAGTATGTGGGGACCAAAGAGCGTCCTACGATGAACAAAACAGATTACGCTGAGAGCATAGCCCAAGCCTCTTGTGTTGTTCTGTCAACCATGCGTCCTGCGACCGGTCTACATTGGGCAAGCCTTGCTGCTCAGATCGAACAACACCACACATGAAAATTTCCTTATTTCCACACCTAAAAAATCTTGAGCTGTGATCCCATCCATGGCAGCGGAGTCTGCGGCGTTGGTGCCAAACGGTAAGTCTGGAGGTGGGATGCAGTGCGCCATGTGTCGCAGCGGAGTGATGGACGGAGTGATGGAGGTCTAGCCTCAGTAACACGTGAGAATACAGATTTCGCGCGGAGCGAGAGGACCACAGGAGTGCTGTGAGATATATATGACAGTGTGAAGGACCTACCACTGAGAGATTGAGCTGAGGGATGCTATGTAACATGCCAACTCAAACTGCCAACTGCCAACTGCCAACTCAATCCAGGTTCCAGGTCAGCCCGATCCCACGAACCGGCAAGGGTTATCCCGCATCCGGGCTGACGTTTCAATTTTAATTCCACCGCATGCTGTTCCCCGTTCCCTGTGCGGCACGCGGCACGCGGCGCGCGCTGCCGTTTGTTGTTCCATCTCAGACACGGGCACTTAGGCCTAGCTTGACAACCACTACCCAATTGGAAGGAAGAAGGGGGTTAGTCTTTGGTTGCTCGACGAGCACCGCGTGTCCGAATATCGAACCTCGGGGAGTCCGGGACGGACGGGACTGTACGCGATTTGATTGAGAATCGTGCCCGCAGGCAGCTGAGGGACCAATACTACACCAGTAGGGCAGCTGGCCAGTTGATCGGCAGCATGAGCTATGTTGGAGTTCCCACCGTTCCAAGAGACTCGACCATTGCATCCTCCATGATCGTGCAAGACTACATATCGAAGCGCTTCCGAGGAGAGAAACCCATTTCGCGAAGGTACGATAACCAACCAACCTTGTACATTTATTTCAGGTTCTTTCGCCGGCTACAATGAATGTAGGCTACATGTACAGAGGTTGTTCTCGTACAATATCGTATCGGTGTATCGGCTGGGTTTGATGCTGTGCCACGTGTCGAATATTTCGATGTTACGGGTACATTCCGTTGCCTCTTATTTCGAGGCTGGCGGTGTGATGGCTACGAGGTCGTCACCTACCCTATAGACTATATATAGTCTAAGAGAGGACGCGGCCACGGTTACTACTACTGCTGTACCCTCGATTAAATAAGAGCTCCGTCACAAGCTAATTGTTAACCTGCGTATGCGCAAAATATTGGGTTCCAATATCTCTATGGCATGGGATATTGCGCTATCACATTTTTTTTACTAGAGTTAACAATATCGCGATGGTGGCACGCGGTACCGACCGCCAACAACCTGTTTGACAATACCATACCCGTGCAAACAATCGTTTCTTTAGATCCCTTCAGAAATGTGTGCAAGGAGAGTTGAAGTTTCCACAGCCTCTTCACCCAAGGGTACAATGGTTTTCCGGTCATTTCGGTTCATTTTAGCTCTGAGTGACTTGCGACCTTTGAGGTAAACTCGCTCCCGGCCCTACCTAGCTAGCTGTTGGGTCCCTCCTCCCTTCAAATGCTCCAACTTTTCCGACGCGGTGTGCTGATATGATTGTTAAAATGCAGCATTCTACAGCAGCACCGGCCCGCACAAGGGCGACGTGCTGGATAAAGAGCGCCGTAAGGATACAAGTATATCCTACCGAAAGTGTGTGTGTACGCTAAATTTTACGATGGTTTCGTTGGTAATTCGTGCCGATATCTCCTATGGTGCTTGTTACCCGATACTTACGGTGTGTCTTCCAACTTTTTCGAGTAAGCACCGAACCCCACTACTTACTGAACTTTATGTCAATCTTGCTGCAGCTTGACCTCCACTTGTCGGCGGGAAGGCTTGAACAACAGGCGGCGAGTTGCTGCCATTCGTGTATGCTGACACAAAAAAAAACGCAAATCATCAATCCTCGTGCGCGTGTGGCACCGCAGGCACATGCCCAAGGGAGTGGATTCCTGCTTCGGGAATTTTCCGATGCAGTACAAGACGAAGGACGCCTGGGACGGAAACCCGACTCTGCGCCGCGACTCCCGAACCTCTTACACATCCCCGCAGCGGTCCCCCACCAAGACCCGCCGGCCAAAGGGTTCGGTGAGAGGAAGAAGGTTGCTTGCGAGCAAAAGAGATGGGAGTTGAAGAGCGTCGAAGCTGTCTCTACAGCCGAGAAGGCGAAAAGACCTGCGTCGCGGAGAATACAATCGACGGTGTTGTCTTTGGGATTGTTATGTGTTGGAAAGAGAAAAGAGTGTGCAAGCTCCGTGCATGGTGGTCGGGTGGTTGTGACAACACCCGTCAGAACGGCCTTAAGCGCCAGCGTCTGGGAGACCAGATGCTTTGGATTTAATTGGGCTTCAAACGTGAGGGGGGGAACACCGTCCAAAACACGACGACCTGTGGATCTACCCCGGGGGCAACACTGCTACCCGTATTCCACCGCAACGAGAAGTATTGAAGGGGGGCACAAACATCATCCTGACGGAATAGATGCTCAACCGGGTGGTTCATTGGGTCAAAAGACACTTTTCCCTGTGAACCTCTCAATCGAACTCTCCTGCTCATCTTGCCGAAGCTTTCTCTCTCTATTGCTCGATGTTTATTGTGTGACTTCTCGGCCAGCCACATCTGTCTCTAAACCCAGCCCACCCAACGGTACCCTCCTTCGCTGCTAGACACGGCCGGAAATTGACCCCGGCCGTCCGCCCCCAACCTCCCTGCAATTAATTATGTTCTTCTCCGTGCTGCATTAGGATGTGAGAGAGAAGTCGGGAGTCATCCCGGGGGTCGGTGCCCGCCCTGCCACCGCCGGCTCGTACCGCCGATCAAGCACCTACTCCGGAAGCAGCGAAGTCGGCCGCTCCGGGTTGGCAGCAAGCGGGGCTCCGCGGATGGAGCCGGCGACGCGCGGGAGGGGGTTGGGTGGGGGTACCGGTGGTGGTGGTGGGGCCAGGCCCAAGTCTGCGTCGATGTCTCGGTCCCGGCCCTTCCTGGAAGTCCACGGGTCGTCCACGGTATAAAATATGGTTTTCGGACTATTAACAGTTTATTTGAGTAGAACCTTTTCAAGGGTAAAACGCTGCTATTTAGTCCTAGGGCGGTTGAGAAGTGTTCACTATCTAGTCCGAGGGAGGTTGAGTAATGTTTTTTATTTCGGCCTTTTGGCATAGGGCTGCCGTCTATATGTCTACTCACGGCAAGTTGGCGGTCGCCTTAGTGAGGTCTTTTGGGGAGTGGAGGCGTGCTTTCCAACGTGAGGATACGTGTTGTGTGTCCGTTCAGATAACCCCGGCCTGTTTCGTGGGCACGGTTTATTCATGGAATGGACACCTCTTTGAACAAGAAAATAACGATGACTTGGACAGAGGATATTGGTGAGAGATATATTGAGGTCCGGACGTCCATGTCAACAACCTGCTGCAAAACCAATATTATATTTTGTACAACAGAGCTGGTTTGGCACGACACAGGCGGGGGGGGGTCTGCTCTTAACCCCACGGGTAACCTGTCGACCTAGTCACCACCAAACCTGGGTGCTATTAACAATCTTGTGGCCTTCCTGCACGCGCACATGTCGTTTGCCTCAAACGGCGTTCGGCGCACACCCACCGCGCGCCGTCACGGCCCCCATGGGAACAGAGGCAGCAGCAGCAGCAGCAGCAGCAGCGAGACCCGGGGGGGGAGACGCGGACAGCAGAACGGCGAGGAGAAGGGGGGGTGCCGTCACTGGCATCAACGGAAAAAGGCAGAAAGGCGACGAGGGTCAGGCCTAAGACGGCGGGGGCGAGGCCGACTTCGCGAGGTCGGAAGGGAGGGGGGGTCGTACTTGAGGATCTCCCGGACCGCCAGGAATTAGAGGTGCGTCCGATTCACGAATCTTCCACGCGTATGGTCCACGTTTTTGCTTGTATCATGCGTGCTCCCGGTTGTGGTGTGTCAATCATATAATCCGGAGTACAACGTGTAGGTTGGCTCCCAGAATGTGTAGGTTGGACGAAACCAAGCTGCGCACATCACGCGAGGTTTCGGAGCTCCTGTGTCGACCCATCCATCCAACGTGAGCGTAAAAGCTTTTTAGTTTCGTCTGGTGAATCAACGACAAGGAAGAAGAATGTGGCTGTCGGAGTCGATCCCGACGGCATTGGGCGCCTTCTTCTTCGCTGGCATTGCTGCATGGTATGAAAGGGCACAGCACGGTCAACACGTCGGTTAGAAATAACGAATTCGACGAAACAAATGGGGGATAGGAGATGTTGCAAACAAACGCGTCGCTGGTATCTCTTTTGCTTTGGTGGGTGCATGCAGGACGGATGTCAGAAGAAGGAAAAGGAGAAGAAGAAACAGGACAAGGCAACAGAAGAAAAAAAGGAAAGGGAAAAGTATAAGGAACGGAAACGGACAAACGGACAAACGGACAAACGGACAAGGAAGTAAGCGCAATATCATCACTACCAGAGTACATACAAGAGACAACACAAATCGTTCGCTAAAAAACGCATCTCGCGTGCAACAGGCGACGCGAACGTACCTGCTGACCCAAGGCAAGTTCCGCATCACCCCGTCGAAGCTCATGGCCAGTCTAGAGGCGGCGAGGGCCACCAACAGCAGGCCTCTCAGCGCACCGGCTAGCGTCCGTCGACGCCGCGCCCCCGCCCCCCCCAAAGCCGGTGAGAATGTGGTCAGTGAAGATGTACATATACGCTTTTTCTATTCAAGGGTTTTACTGACAGGGTGCGTGTTTTGTTACTCGTACCATCGACCGCGCCAGCCGGCTGACCGATGAAAAAGACGTCGATCTCAGTGTGGTTGAAAACACATAATGCTTGTAGAGGCCATGGTCTGGGACCCCGTGGGGGGGCGTCGTGATTGTGTGCGTTCATGTGGGTGTTTGGTCGCTTCCTCGCCCCCGAACCCCCGAATATTAACTACTGTAGGAACAAGCCAATCCAGAGGAAGGCGACCTGTAGCGCTGTGAATCCTTGTTTTTGTGTCCCGTCCGGTGGACTGGACAGAGCACGACCCTTTCGCCGCGATACTGTTCATCCCCAATCATGCGGTGTCGGTTGGTGCGTTGGCACGTTTCTCTCTCTATTCCTTGTTATCGTTGGCGTTGGTACTGCTTTGATGTTGTGGTCGCGGTTACCGCTGCCGTTTCCTGTGGCGACATATATGTATGTTGCTCTTGCTGTTGATGTTGATGGTGACTTGCCCGTTGTTGGTGTTGCTGCTGTTGTTATTGACGATGATGGTGATGAGAAGTGTTTGTTGTTGCTTGCTGCTACTGGTGCCGGTCTGTTCTACCGGCCGTTATTCCATCGTTGATCGTCGTTTCACGAACAGTATTTGCCGGCCCATCACCAAACACTCAGCAGGAACACGAGGCCCAAAACTGCCGTTGATAACCGTCGGCGCGTTTTTGTTGTCTTTTTTTCCCAACCACTAAACAGGCGCGTGGCGTCGGCGGGCAATAGCCGCAACGCTCTTCCGCAAGTACTACGTGAGGGGGGACCTCCCGATCAGCGTGGACCACTGCGGACACCGGAACGCAATCCGTTGGAAGATCCGACCCGCCGACCTCGACTTCCACGTCTACCTGCCCATATTCTTCGATGGTTTGAGAGAGGCAAGCTATTTTAAGTGGGGATTCTTTCCTTAAGAGTTCGTGGGTTTCTTTGACTGTTTAGAGACTGACTGGTCGTCCAGGACGCGTCTCGGAGTACGCTATAGGCGAGAATGGTACATCAACGACCCCAAACTTCTGCCTGCCTCGTGCAATCTGCTACCATCCCCTGGACCGTTTGGACAACGGCTGGACACGAATAATATGCATTAGACGCCGAAGTTCCGAAATCAATCTCCACGTGGTGTCCATTGCCTATTCGTTTAGACCACCACCGACCTGAGAAATCCAATCAAACCCCATGACCGAGAATAGAAGAGGGAGACACGAAACCTCCGAGGAAACTCGATTCTTTCTCGACATATCGTTATCGTTCTTCCGACAGGTCTGGTCACGTCTTGCTGTTTGGTATGTATGTACGTGTGCTCGAGGCAGGTGGAAGACCCGTACCGTTTCCTCGCGGTCCAGGGGACTGTGGACATGATCGAGGGTGCTCCGGACAAGGTCCTCCCCGTCATCCCGCAGGTTCGTGGCTGTTGAGGGTTGCGGATGCCTGTGGTGGTTGTAAGTCGCTGTTGTGGTAGATGCTATTGTTGTTGTTGTTGTTGTTGTTGTTGTTGTTGTTACTGTTGCTGTTGTTGCTTTTGTTGTTTGTTTTTCAGCTGCCGATTAGCGCTGATATCCAAGGCGAGCACTCTTTCACCCCGAAGGCCCTCCCGGCCTCTCGCCCTCCCACACAACACGACCACAAGATTTCATGACATAACAACAGTCTTGTGCCCCCCCCCCCCCCCC
>FN649003.1:612438-629064 GCA_000310025.1 Ectocarpus siliculosus
AAAGATGGGGACACTTTTTTTTTTTTTGAAAAAAAAAAGAGGGCCCAAAGAAAGGGAAAAAACCCTACCTTTTTTCTCCGGTCCAGGGGAATTGGAAAAAAATTAAGGGGTTTCCCGAAAAAATTTTCCCCCTTTTTCCCAAAATTTTTGGGTTTTAAAGGTTGGGGAACCCCTGGGGGGTTTAAAAATCCCTTTTTGGAAAAAAAAAAATTTTTTTTTTGTTTTTTTTTTTTTTTTTTTTTAAAATTTGGGTTTTTTTTTTTTTTTTTTTTTTTTTTAAGCCGCGATAAAGGGGTAAAAAAAAAGGGAAAATTTTTTTCCCCCAAAAGGCCCCCCGGGTTTTTTCCCTTCCCAAAAAAAAAAACAAAAAATTTTTAAAAAAAAAAAAAATTTTTTGCCCCCCCCCCCCCCCCCCCCCCCCGCCGCCGTGCGTACACGGCCCCCCGTTGCCCCCCTCCCCTTGCTGGTCTTCCCTTCTTTTTTTGCCTCTTCTTGGCGGGACACCCGCGTCTCGTGGGGATCTGACGTCCCGCCGAACACACCAATGTCCATATGGACACACGTGCTGAATTTGCCGCGTACGATGGGAACGGTGCTCATGGCGCTTGGCGTGCGCAACGCTGGCATGCCCGGTGTTTACTGGCGTTTGCTCCCATGCACGGGAATTGGGTGCCTGGCGTTCATGACCATGTGTGTCATGCGTGGCACTACTACACCACAAAAATCCACACAAACGATAACAACAAATTGGGCACAAAAACGTGCTGCTCCTTCTCGAAAAATGCATGTAACTACACATGTACGCATGAAATCTGCATGCAACTACGTGTAAAAAAATACGCATGTTCGAATTCATCATTAGCTCATTTTGCCCATGAAGACCGCCCTCAACACGAGGGAGCCCCGCATCATCTGCCCGACTCTCAAGATCCTCCAGCAGATGATTCTGCTGAGCCCCATGATCGGCCAGGCGCTGGTGCCGTACTACCGACAGGTACGTGCCTCCCGATTCGTTTTCGCGTGAGCATTGTTTGTTGTTTGCTCCTTGCCACGGTTCTCAGGTACATATAGTTATTTCCTGCTGCCTAAGGATGATGGGCAGCATGCTTGCCTTGCCATTTATACCGCGTATTTTTGCCTGCTTGATAAAAAAAAATTATGTCGAATGTTTTTTGGTGGACGTGTCTGGGACAAAGATATGTATGTGCATCTCGTCCCCTCCTAGTCGGCTTGTTTGCCTAGTCTCCGCCATGTCGGCGTTGCCTCGTACACACTGCGACCTCCTCTCCTGTTTCTCAGCTTGCAACCGGCGTGTGTAACTGTACAGGGCAGTTTGGTTGCTTTTCCCGGGGGGGGGCGGGAGGTACTGGGTGAGGTGGGCTGAACAGCTGCTGTAGTATGGGGCCCACTAGTAGTATGGAAAGCGATGAAGACCTGGCGAGAGGCGTGGTGGTTAGGAGGGAAACGGGGGGGGGGGGGGGGGAAACCCCCCAACCAAGGGGAAAAACGGGGTTTGTTTCTGGCCCGGAAATGAACAAAGTCCGCAACAATGGCAAAAAAAATGAAAAAAGACAATGTCCAAACTCTTCTAGCCCGGACCGCCCCGCTATTCCTCCGAAGCTTCTTCCTGGGGATAGTGGTCGGCGAGCAAACGATAAACCTCTCACGAACTGAATAATGTACCAAGCGCACCACCAACCCTTGACGGTTTTTTTCTTTCGTTTTCCGTTTTGTGTCTGCTGTTGGCGATGATGCGTTGTAGCTCCTTCCGATGTTCAACCTGTTCCGCGGGATGAACAGCAACATGGGAGACGCCATCGACTACAACCAGCGTTCCAGGATCAACGTTGGAAAACTCATCATGGAGACCCTCGAGGTGATGGTAAACACGACAAGGTAGTTTTGTTTCTTCGAGCACCTTCACCACGCCATCTGTACCACTGCAGTGCTGTGCTGTATCGTGTCGTACTCTTGGTGTGTGAAGCAAAGAATGTGTGATGCACCCCGCATAAGCCTCCCTCTTTTTTTTTCTGTCTTGGTGGGGCTGGCCGCAGGTGATGGAGCAGTTTGGAGGGCCCGACGCCTTCATCAACATCAAGTACATGATTCCAACGTGAGTGCGGTGTTTTGCACAAGGTGGAGGAAAGTTGAACCCCACAAGGATAAAGCTGTTTCTTGCATATACTGGGTCAGAATCCTCCACCCGCGCGCACGCACACGCTGCACTTCATTTGCCAGCAATCCCTTCTGTTGCTGTCGCTCGCAGTTATTCATAGTTTCAGATTCCCATGTACCCTCCGCTCTCCCCGCCGTTCTTATCTGAAGTGCTTCTTCGATCCGAGGTTCAAACGTTGTCATTGCTCTGCGAAGCCGCTTCATCCTGCACCACCCTAGATGGGCTTCCCTCCTCCACACCGTGAAATTTAGCGAGAAGAACACCGATCGATCCACCACACAACTTGTGCTGTAACCACGGGTTGTACGACATCAACACTCCATTGCCACTTTTTCCACCCTTCGTGGGACAGTCCCGAGGGAAACCTAGAAAAGTCGACTCTGACCGTCGGGTCGTGCTCTCCGCCCTCCGTGTCCAATGTGTAGGTACGAGAGCTGCGGGCCCTGACGCTTGTGTGCTGCCCTGACACGGGCCGGAAGATTCGCTTTCGTTCTCGAGAAACGGACGGCGAGACGAGGAGACTTGGTCGGCCGGGAGGGAGAGGAGAGAAAGGACATAGTTTTTCATTGTATTCATGGTTGTTTTTTTCACGGCAAGCAGTAAAGTTCTGCAAAGTCTCCGCACGCGTCGCGGCAGCGAGGGTGCGCACGATAGTCGTTCTTTGTATGTCGTTCGTGTGAAAGTCAGATCAAGTCATGATGGCTTTGCGGTCGATAACGATAGCTGGGGGGGAAGAGGAGAGGGGCGGAGAAAGCGCGCGCAAAAGGCAGCGAAATGCCGGTCGATCGGTCGGTTGTTCGACGAAGAGACACACGGTTCTTGTCTGAAAAACAATTATTTGGGAAATTGCGTACACAACGAGCCAACATCACCCCACGCCGATCATCGATCGACCCCTTACTATCCTGTCGGGCACGCTGTTTCGACGGAAAGCTCTACACCCCTCAAAGTCCATGTCAGTCCACGGCTGACCTTCGGTCCAGTTTGACCCAACAGAAAACAGAGTGTTTGAAGAGATTGACTCTAGGTGACACCGTTACTACTTTCTTGGTCTTTCTTCCATCAGTACACTGACTGGTAGCCAGAGGTTGTGAGTAGGTTGGGGCACCGCTACAACCTACTACATGTAGGAGGTCGTTTCTTCTCCCAATCCCAAAATAGTAACATCGCGACAATACAGAGCTCTTCGCTGGCTTCAACCACTCGGAAGCTGCTGCGGCGTTGGTAGTCAGCATAGCTGCCGCAGATACTGGCAAATGTCGTCATACCACATAGATAGAGCAATTTTTCGTATCAGCTATCATACCTGAAGACGTGGGAAGTATTATTATAGAAGAAACGGCTGCTGTACAGCCAGCTCTGTACAGCAGTCTACATTAGCAGTAGACTTCAAGTAGCCCAGACAAAGCAGCAGCAGCAACGGCAGCAGCAGCAACGCGGACGTGTTTCTTCTACGTACCACAAGTCGCTCCTTTTCTGTGTGCTGTGTGCTGTGTGTGCTCTGTGAGCTGTTGCCGAGGGCCAGGGCCTCATCCACGCACATTTGGGTCACAAGAAATTTCCTTGAAATTCCTACAATCAGCAATACCGACGGATCGCCGCGGCACTGTCAACTGTTGGGAGCGGTCCGTAGATTATTTTCGTTCCCAAAGCGTGGTCTTCGGATTCTTCCAAGATTTTGCCATTTTCACAGAAGAAAACCGGCTGGTCTCTGTCTGTGTCTGTTGTCTGTCTGTCTGTCTGTCGTCTCCGGAATATCTGGTGGCTTCTCCTTCGTGAGGTGCTCAATACACATGTGAGTGCATCAGCTTGGTGGGAAAGGCTGATTTGGGCACCCGGGTGTGTGTATATATCAGCAGCAGCAGTATCACCTGGTCTGTGTTGTATGCAGGCGAGAATCGCATGTCACGGACACAGAAGCGGATTTGTCTCGTTGTCACGCACGGTGTGCCGCTGAACTCGAGCCGGTAGATCTTGATGATATGCATCGGATGGGTATGTTCACATCGCATCAAGTGTAGACTTTCCATGTGTCCATGTAGCGTCTGAAGACGTTTTGTTTTCGTTCCCTTCGAGAGAAAAGATTAGTATATCCAAACCGGCGATCGGGAAAATGGTCTATCCGCGAACAATTTGCGTCTGTTGTATCTACGTTAGGTGGAGAAGATATGGCGATACGGACGCGTTCTCAACCAGACGACACAACAGCTGTGTCGTCGTTGTGCCCCTGAAGTATAATTGTAGGTACTGCTGAAGTAGCTGCCATGAGATACGCCAATCAACCGACCTCCTTCCTTGTTTTCATCACTGGAGTCCACTTGAAGGTGCTTGCTGCGTCTGCAAACAAACTTATCTGCTGTTTCTTTCCATCCCGCCCGCCTGCTGAACAGATAGAGGGCTAACCCCCCCGCCTCCCCCCGTCGCCAGGACCGCAACAACAACAACAACAACAACAACAACAACAACAACGACGACGACGACGACGACGACGACAACGGACGACGCAGCCCCCACTAGTATCTCCTACCACATCCTCACAACTTCGAGAACATCAGATGCGACGAGCGAGACGGAGGTGCTGGTCCGTCGCCCTAGCCCTCCTGCTAACGTACGCCGTCGTCAGCACCGTCCTTTTCTTGCGGCCTCCGCTCCACCCGGTCGGCCCCTCCACCAAACCCAGCACCACCATCTCCGGCAACCAGCGGACACGACAGCAACCCAGGCTCCGATCGGCTTCGGGGGCCGACTCGATCGTCTTCGTTGCCCTGGGCCCCGCGGCGCGGTCGGCCTCGCTGCTGTACGCCCTGACGTCGCTTAGAGAGGAGGGAGGCTGGGACGGCCAGGTGCACGTGGTCGTTGAGCGCGAGGATGACCTGGCCTGCCTCTCGTCGTACCTTCGCCAGTCCGTCACGGCCATCGCTATCGCACCGCCGCCGCCGCCGCCCTCACCCGGCGGTAGTCTTCATTCCGGTGGCGGGGACACGAGAGGGGTGGTGCAGAACGCCAAGATGGCGAAGATGAAGCTCCTGGACCTACTTCCGCCCTCGGTGGAGCGCGTGGTGTACGTGGACTGCGACGTCGTCACCCAGCGGCCTCTCGGGCCTTTCCTCGACGCCGTCGCCCGCGAGTGGGACGAGCTGGACAGAAAAGCGGCAGCGGCAGCGGCAGCGGCGACAGCTGCGGTGGGAGGGCCAGCGACAACCAGGCCGCCGCCGAAAAAAGGAGTAGTGAACTCACGCTTGCGAGGAGGGCGTGATGATGGCGACGAGGTATTTGCTCCTCCTCCTCAGCCGATGAGCGGCGACGGTGACACCAACCGACGGCCGCCGCCGCCGCCGCCGCCACCGCCGTCAACAGTGATGATCTTCGCGGACGCGGGCGGGCACACGGTCCCCGTTTGCCGGGGCTGCGACCGGGCACACTCGGGGGTGGTGGCCCTGGCGCGTGGGCACTCCGAGCGGTGCCTGAAGCTTTGGCACGACGCTTTCGAGGGAGACGGCGCGGGAAACGGGGGCACGTCCACGGACCAAGAAGCGCTGGACGCGGCGCTCGGGGAGGGGTCGGGCTGCGAGGCGATCATGATGGGACGGTGGCACCTCTCGTTCATGAAGGACGCGTTTGTCATGGCCGGGCTGACGAGGACGAGCACGTTCGGCCACTACACGGGGCTGCTTCACCCGAAGACCCTGGGCAAGGTCTACCGGAGGTTTTACGAGTGGGCCCTTGGGATGAGCTTCGAGGAGTGGGGGCAAGGGGAGATCCAGGGCTGCGCGGTCGAGTGATGATTGGGAGGGAGGGCGGCGGGCTGTGGTGATGTTGTGGGCTGGCTCTTGTGATTCGGTTGGCTCGATATGGTGGTAAACAATGCTCTGTTTGGTGAAGAGGAGGGCCTCGGAACAGCAACATTATATCAGGAAGATTGTGCGTGTCTTAATAAGACCGTGGTTGTTTACCGTACTTGTCAGGTTGCTAGAAAGACGAAAGATTTCTTGGGCGATGAAGTGGTGATTTTCGCATTGGTGGCAGCTACGATGACCGTGTGAATGTGCGTTCTATGCTTGCATTGTTTCCTATGGAAGGAATGGTACGAATTAGGGGGAGCGGGGGTAAGGTCGAAGGAACAATGCCGTACGTAGAGCTACTCGCAGTTGACTGTGTTGAACGGAGTGTAATCAATTGGCTAGAAAACGGCCGGGAAAGCTGGCGCAGCCGTATACCCCTCAATAGTTGTTTGGTTTTGCTCGACTGCAGATTTGTATGACGTGATTGCTCTCATTATTGAGCCCAATACAACTTTGATAACGGCTTATTTAACAGACGGAAACAAACAAGAGGGAAGGGCGGGTTGCAGGTCCAGTCGTCGGGTATCCATGCGAATGTTTTCTTGTCTTGGCTGTCGGTGTTGCCCCGACACAATAATAATAGTGTAAAGGAGAGGTTTGGCTTAGAATTGCCAGGCGTTCATGCGACGGTTCCTGGGGTTCTCGTCCAGAATCATCCTCCACTGGAGAGAATGGGAGACTAGCGATTGAACCTCAACTCATTATACTGTAGGCACAGGTGCTCGGTTCCGAGGTCCCGACAACAGAATAGGTTCTGCAAAGGAACCTGTGAACACAAAATTGGCCAATGATCGCAGTAAAACTAGTGTTTGCGACGTTAGATCGAACAGGCCCGGTCGCTTCTAACGTCCCGGGCACCCGGATCTACCGCTCGTGCTTCGACGGCACATGCTGTGAAGCAAATGAGCAATGTTGTAAGTTTTTTTCTGTTCTAGTATGAGGCATATACACACGCTTGAGTCGCCTGCAGAAACCCACCCGGCAACTGATACTTGTCCTGTTTGAGGCAATCATTGTTGTTGCAGACAGACGTAAGAAATAGAGATAATCCCCCGGCCGTTTCAGCGAGCGGTAAACCTCTAGCCGAAACAAGAACCTGGCGAAATAAGGACAAGCGTGCTCGGTTTGCGGTAGGCAAAACACCGCCAGGAGTCTCACACGCTCATTAATAGCCTTTGCAGTGATAGAGGGTTCTGTGTACGCCGTTAGTAGTAGCGCGCTTCGCCTTGCCGGCAATCGACACGGAGGGGTCCGCTGATGGTGCTCCTCATGCTATTGGTGGAGCTTCACAAGTGCTCGATGCCACGAGTGGCAGGATTCTGACTAGAAACGATGCGCTTCCGGTGTTGTTGTCGTTGTACGGTATTCCCGTGATGATCTTATGCAGACCGTGGTTGGATGGAAATGTATAGGCCGTGCGTCTTGTTTTGTTATGCAGAACGATGGACGCTCTGCGTACGTGGGTTGTTAACCGCTGAACATCTGTGCCCCCCTCTACTTGTTTTGTACCGTCAAACCCCAAGATACAAAAATACACATCTCTCTTCTCTCTCATTTGCTATTCATCTACGGAACAAGTAGTACGCCATGATTCCCTAGTGAAGGCTGCTACAACACGCACCGACCCAATCCCCTCTTTTTTTCAACCACTCTCCTCCACCACGGGACGTCCAACAAGAACCGCAGCCTAAGGCCTTCAAACAAGCGCGCGCGCGGACAGTCGACACTGAACAATTCTTCGCGGTTGCTCGGCACCACCAGACACAGAGAACTTCCGCCTCCAAATGCTGTACAAAACTAGGGCACATGACGTGCGTACCAATACATCCAACAGTTCATGCCGCGCGCCACAGAATTCCTCCATATTTTCGCCCGGATCGTTCCGGCGCACGCTTGAAGGGAACGTAGTTGCGGCAGTATGCACAAGGTCTAGGACGATACATCGATTATTGTCTACAAGACGAACACGCGACATGTCCTACGAAAACAGATCTACAGTGATAAAAACAGCCATCAGTTTGACTCTCCATTTACTTACATCAACACGCACACGGCCGCGATCTCAACGACACGCGCTCCTAAAACTCCCGAGAGTCATCACTTGTACTAACTGTCGCTTATGGTTACATCTCCGTGTTTCAATGTTACAAAAATCAGCCCATTTTTTGGTCCAGGTACTACCCCTCCCAAAGTTGTCCGAAACTACTCCCCTGGGCTGTTTAAATAGCACTGCCTCTCCACGGTCCTGACTTGACTTGTTAGCATCCTAAACATAATTCAGATCCCGTTTCCGAACGGCCACCTTCTATTTTCCCACTCACTACACCATGCACCCCGATTTCGCTTCTTCAGCTACGGTGAAGTAATCTCCTCCGACCATCTCAGGCCGGTCCCTAAGAAACAACAGGAGGACACGGGGTAGATTTCAGAAACATTGCTTCCATCAAGACAAGATGTGCATATGCACACCACCCCGAACCACCACCACACGGGGTATCATCATCGACGACCCCGGATGTCATCCTTTGCGAACCACTTCCAGAGCTTGGCAGGGACAAGGAGCATGTCCGCGCTGACAAACTCCGCCAGAGTCGGAGCCCGCACGGCCAGGCCCCAACGCGATAGTCGCGACAAATCGCTTCTACTACTATTACCATCACCATCCCCCCCCCTCCCACGGACACCCCCTCTGATGGAAGGGGTGGCGGTGGCGCGAGGTGTCGAGGCGAAGAGATCGGTTCGAATCAAGGGCTCGCAACGACGTGTGCGTGGTCGTCGTCTGTCTGTCGCTCCCTGCTCCTTGTTGTCTGGAAAAGGCGGTGGCGGCAGGAGTGGCTCGTCGGCGACGTCGCAGAAAATTTCCCGGAGATCTGCGAGGCACCTGCATTTTCGATTACCACCACACACACACATATGATGAGCATTAGCGCGGTCGATGATCTACATATGCGTAGAAACACACACACACACACACACACACACACGTTTTTTTCATTGGACAGCCGGTTAGCGCCGTGGATTCCAATTAAGATAACACGCACGCACGGAAACGCGCAAAAATAGGGCACAAAAATGTGTTGTTTAGGTCGGTAAACGTGGGCGTAAGTAAGAGGTTCTCACAGCAGGCACGCCGCTGAAGGGGATACATGAACGGGTGCGTGCTGCAGAGCAGTTCGAACTGTGGCATACGAAACAAGCAGTCACTGGTGGGTTTTCCCGTGCCTCCTGTGTGACCCCGGCTAAAACGCCACAAGGTATACACCGAACGCTGTGTAGGATGGCGCTAGAATAGATGAGACGAAAACACACACGATCACATCTCTTACTGCGGGGAGGGACGACGTGGACATGTCGAGTACGGCTTGCGTCGGAAAAGCAACAAAAAACACGAGCGTTCAGTCTTCGCTCTGCACGAACCCGAGACGACCCATCGAAAACGAGGAGGGTCAAACCGATGCCAAGCAGAGACGCGCGGAGCATGTCGTTACAGCAGCACAGTACTCGCCTCGAGCGTTTCTTGGCGTGGGGGGCTTGCCACCACTTCCCGCTGCCCTCTCCGATGCTAATGCCTCCGAAGAGGCCGACGTCGACCACGGGGGCGAAGGCGGCAACGGGAGGCAGCCCCGACACAGAGGTCACCGCCTGTTTCGTCGCAGGTAGTAGGTGTTGATTGACGCAACATTTCGGCGTTTGGCGGCGCACGTCATCACCAGCAGACGGAAGAAAGAAGCAAGGCGGGTCGAGTGGCAAGAGTAGGTTTGTTAGGCGACTGCGTGCATGTGCCGTGTGTGCATCGTAGATACCGGTAGCAGGGGCGAGTGAGGTACGACATGAAGAGGATGGTATCGTGCCTCGAGCATGAGACGGTAATGCGCAGAGGTACTAGCTGCTGAGTGGTTGTGTTTCCGCGGTTACCTGTTCCCCTAATCTCCGGAGGATATTAGTGTCTGGGGAGTAGATCTCGGCCTCAAGGACGTAGGAAGGGTGTGAGAGGCAATAATATTGTTTGTCACGGATTCGAGCGAGATGCGAGTTTTAGCGGCTAAACTGGGAGGAGCCAGATCGAGACTCGACGACAGCAAAAAAAGGGACGTCATCACCAGAAGACATTCTACAAAACAGGGAGTCACTCCGTACTGCACACAAGAGCGCTCATTGTGAGAAGAACACCAGAGGGTTTTGTATCAGCTTTTTCAACCTGCTAACACGAAACGACCCAGCACGTTGCCTGTGTACTGCGCGAAGAACACGCACCATCTGCATGGCGATGTCCTCGCAGTTGCGGTGGGAGTCCACGTAGGCCCGAGTCTTGACCATGGCCCGGACGGTAGCCTCGCTCCACGCGGAGCCGGCGCTATCATCACGGCGTCGTTCTTGTGTTTCCGTGACGTCGCCACCACCACCACCTTCGCCTCCGCCACTGCTGTAGAGCTCGAGGTACTTGGCGTGCACGAAGGCGGCCTTGGTCAGGATGATGCTGTACTCCATGCTCCAAAGCACCCTTCATGTTTTCCAGGAGCAGTGGTCAACACGAATGGACGTGGGCAGGCACGGTGTGGCTGCGAACAACGTCCGGGCTCATATCCTGCATGCGGAAAGCTCCTCGACAAGAGAATAACCTCCGACGAGAGGAAGAGGCTACGGCTGACGGTTACACTTACGAACAGTCAACGCGAAGCACTCAAGACACAACCAAAAAACCACCGCCAACAGCGTTTCAAGCGTGTACTCCAGCAGGACATGTTACATACTTTACTACACCCATCAGACATCAGTATCAACATACGCGCACCCTTTCGCCGAGTTGAAGGGCATGCCTGCACGTCAGCCTCACCATGTCCCCGCTGCGCGACAACACAACACCCCGTTCAGCCGAGCCGAAAATCTACCGTTTCACGCGGACTTACAAGACGTGCTTGTCGTACATACAGACATGCGAGACGCCGGCCCATGCATCAAAATAGCAAACAAACACGCCATACCTCCAAAAGTAGAGGTATTCCCAGTTGCCGTTGCCCCCGTCCTCCTTCACCCCTGCCGCCGTTGGCGGCTGGTAAGAGTGCGAGCGAGGGAAGAAGCCCACCAAGGTGTCCGGGTGCTGTTGCCAGGTCTGCTCGAGCGAGTTCGGTTTCATGGTGTTGAGCAGTGGTCACCCAAACCATAGATATACCCAACATCAGGGGGAACAATCAACTACGTTGTTTGCCCTGTAACAGCTCAAGAGCCTCTAGTTTCAGCAAGGGGGACCCGGATCACGGGGTGGTTTTAGTCCAATACGAGATGAAGCGCTTGTTGTGTGCGCAATTTCTACGTTTTGCCCTGAAAAAAGAACAAGAATGTCGTTCGTTTGACAATGATGTGTGCCTGAAGACGCCGGCCGTACGCTTCACGCCTGGGACAGCAGAGAGGAAGGTAACCTATGGGCTGAATCGTGCCGCTATTGCTGAATAGTCCGGTAGTGCTAGTTACCCTCCGGTACATCATGGGCGCCGCGCGGTTGACCTCACATTAAAGGCAGACAGGAGGTGCTCGCAGGGTACAGCGATATCGTCGTCCACGACAAAGACCGCCTCCGTCATCAGGTCCGACGGTGGCATGAACCTACCACATAGTAGAAAGAAAAAAAAAACGGCGCACGCAGAGAAAAGGGCGAGGTATCCGCGAAGTAAGTGCGTTACGTTGTCTTCGCTAAAGCCTTTTTTTCGACGGCGGATCGCGGCTTGAAACGGCCGGGTTAGACTATTTCTTGAGACGACAACAAACACTCCGCCTGTCCCGAGAGGGCAGTCGGCATCGGAGTATAGCTACCTACGAATACCGTAACGAACGCGTCACCACACACACTGTTCCAGGGTGGTGGTGGAGAACGGCGGTAAATCAAGCAACAACGATAACCCGGACACGCAGCATGGTGTCCAGTGGTATGCTACATCACTCTTGGATGCGTCTACGCGCATCTTGGAACAACCACCCAACGCAAAAAATGCGATGTATGCGTGATACCGACGCGGGAGTTGGAATCCCAGCAGGACACTTTTTTTGCCAAACATGCAACAGAACTACCGGTGGCAGACTGGCGTGGGGTCCGTCCTCGGAGATCACTGTCACATGTATATCACTATCTGTCCATGCTGGTGTGCCAAGAGCCCACCGACATATCTTTTATTCAATAATGCTACATGTAGTCCATTAGACTAGCATTTATTGGACAGCGTGTACCTGTTGTTGATGCTCGTCGTCGGGTAGGCGTGTATCTTCACGGGCCTCGGATGATCGAAAAGCAGCGGGCTCGTGGTCGCGTCCGGCGGGGGGGAGGGCTCGGACCACGCAACTCTGACGCTCTCCACGCTGGAGTTATTCGTTGGCGTGAAAGAGACGGGACGATTTCCGGTCAACATGTCACCGGACAGAGGCGGTCAAAAGCAGCAACAGAAGAACAATTATTTTCCAAGACTTGTGCGTACATAGGTGACGACGAACTGAAGCAATCGTCTAGAATTAATATTGTTTTGATTGAGACAGCGAGGCGAAGAAGAGAGAGCCAAAGCCTCTACAGTGTAGATGGAAAATTATAGTCAAGCGCACATCAGGCATGTACTGATATTGGGGGGCGGGTGAAGAAAGAGATCAGAAGAGGAAAAATATGAACGGTGGCATACGCTATCCATGAGCGGTGGAATACGCTATCCATGAGCGGGTGCAATGGCGGGTTCATTGAATGCGCTCATCATGCTGTGGGCGGGATTTACAACAACTTTCTCGTTTTCATATGCATGCTTGCTTGTGAAGTCGGTAGCATTCTACAGACTGCTGCTGCTGTAAACTGGGACGGCAAGAGGGCTCCAATCTACAACAACAGTAGGAATCCACCTTGGGCACTTCGCGTAGTGTCGCACAGCCTCTTCCATCTGTCTAGGTCTCTCGAAAGTGTTGACCACGATCGTGAACATGCCGCCTTGACGGTCGACAGCAGCACTACTACTAGCCGACGAGGCCACCCTCGCCATGGCCACGGCTCGGAACCAGATAAACAGGAACGCGCCGCCTATCGACAGCAAGCACCAGCCACCACAAGCGGCCAGCACTGCCCTCCTTCGCGTACGGGTGAAGCCACCGAGGTGCAGCTTTAGCTTGAGATTTGATCGCCTGAAAATGCGTTTTCTGCGATCTTTCTCTGTCGGAGGCATCGGCAAGACGCCGAGCCCGTCTTCAGCGATCGTCGCCATCGGCGGCAGCAGCGCCTTCTTCTTGTTCCCATCTTCTTCGATGATCGGCACCGGTGCCGACACGTGCCGCGGTCGCAGGAGCATGAGTAGACTCTGTCTCTCTCTCTTGAACAGGGCTGCAATTGCTGGATTGCACTGCTTGCGGTGCCCTGTGGTTTGGGCGGGACCGTCAGGTCGGGCTCGTTCGTGGTCCACCGTTTCTCTTGGTTTTGAGCGGACCAGCGATCTGTGCGTTGCTGTAATCACTCAACCATTAACGGTGATCCTCGGCTCTGATAAAACCCTTCCCTTTCGACTTGTCGAAGGGGCGGTTCTCCACTCGTGCACGCGAACTGCGGGGCGCGCGTAGTTCGCAAGGAGAGAGCCGGTCGAGATCCACACTTTTTTTTCGAGCTTTTTCCTTGTGTACCGACGGAAAACGGAGAACGCTCCGCAAAGAACAAGCAATTGTCACGGGAAAAATGGCTGAAAATTACCAACGGCTTGAATTGGATATTCCGATCCTCGAGCTTTGGCATCAGGCCGAAACGGTTACAGGCCAGGCCCACACAGCGGATGAATACCCCAACACACCCATTCCCACACTGCCCACCGCGCGCACACCTCAAACTGAACCGCTCCCCAGCCATCCCCTCGTCTCTCTGCTCGTCCCCCTCTACAACAACACATCTATCTGTAACACCACCACTCACCGCAGCAAGCAACTCTCACCACCCATCATCATGGCAGTAGCGTCAGACCACCAGCAGCAGCGCGTTGTGTTCTACAGCGGGTCCTTCTTCAAGATCGACGGCGTGACCCTAACTCTGAGGGGCTTGATCTCGCACATCACCAACGAGCGCGGGGCAGACGTGCTCGTCCTCACCGCAGACAACCCGTCAGACGCCGCCATATCCGACTTCACGAGGAGCGCCAACAACGGCGGCGGCGGGCTCGTGCGCGTCCTCCGCGTGGGCGGTGGGCCTGTGCCCGCCCCTGGAGCCGACTACTCGCTGGGGCTTCGGGTGCCCGAATCCACCAAGAGGGCGCTGGAGGTTTTCCGCCCCACCGCCGTGCACGTCACGAACCCTGATCTGGTAGCTCTGTGGGTGAGTTGGCGAGAGTAGGATATGCATGTAACCTTCGCCTGGAGACTGTTGCTTCGACATCGATATCTTGGGGCTACAAAAAACATGAATTGCTTCGGTTTGCTGTTGTCGAATTTTGTGTGTGGGAATGGGGAAGATCTAATTGTTCTTTTCATATCTTTTGACAGTGAGTGCCGACGAAATAAAGCATGGCGATGAGGCAGAGGGGGCGATAAGACAACTTCAAGGATAATAGTCGGTCTGTGCATGCAGTGGGGCAGAGCACGCAGATCTACTTCCAAGTGTGTGTCCGTTCGGTGCTACACGATCAATCGTCGTTTGAACAAAAATTGAGAATGCACATAAAACGACGTACGGACCACAATTGTTATTGTTCTTTTCGCCCTCCACGTGCGTGCGTGTGCGTGGTAAAATATAAATGCTCGTCGCCGTCCCCACGCTTTGCGAGCTCTCTTTCGCCATCGGCGAGAACGAAAACGCCAGGGCAACCCATTTAACGATGTAAATTATTCCTGTAGGCCTGAGTGCGGTGGCGGGGGGCGAACAAATAAAATATTCCGTCACACGAATTATGTACACCGCACTGGGACTACTTGCGTTTGAAGTAGAAACGGCCTCCAAAAGCGTGACACGTGCGTGCGGAAGCGTGTCTTCGCCTCTGGCTTTTCCTCTCCGTTAGTCGAGATGTCCTGCGCCCCCCCCGGCCACCCCCTCCACCACTGACACGCAAACGCGGCACGCATGGCAAAGCTAACGTATGGCGCCTACAACTCTGATCGTTGTCCACGGCGACGTTAGTTATCTCATATTTTTTTTGTTGTGCAGCCAGTGCCCCACCTTGTTGGACGATGTACAATAGAACAATTACTTCTGCGCGTTCCCACAATTGTTTATGTATGATATGTAGGCAACAACATGCTGTACAATAATAATCAGGCTCATCTCCCGCGCGCTGAAGAAAAATGCACCTCTGCGTGATCGTAACGTATTTCACAATCAGCTCATCAATTGGGTCCTCCGGGAGAGGGAGGACTGCGGCGTAATGGCCACGCTCCACACGGACTTCATGGAGATTGTCAACTCCTACTGCATTGTCGGGTGAGTCCGCTGAAGAAACGAACGTTCAAGTTGTCGATCTGAATGGATGGAACACCGACGCCTCGAGAGCACGTTTCGCAGCCCTTTTCTACTCCGCCTCTCTGCTGGTCCGTGTACGCACATACATAACCAATGCCAGGAAGAGAATAGATCGACGAAGGATACGCGTCTTTCTACTCAGGACGGAACCGCACAGAGGGTGTACGTACGCGTTTGTGTCGACGTCGGACGATGTATTGTGTCTTCGCATTTACAGGCCGTCGGGATGGTTCTGCCTAACTATTAGCATAAACCCTGAATCCGTGACCGCCTCGCCCGCCCGCCCGCCCGCCCGCCCGCCCGCCCGCCCGCCCGCCCGCCCGCCCGCCCGCCCGCTCGCCCGCTCGCCCGCCCGGTGTACGTGTCTGTCTGTGTTTGGGAGTGCAGCCGAACGCAGGCGCTGTGGGCGCTGTCATCGTTCCTGCGCCACGTGTACGGGCTATGCCCTTCAGTCTACGCGCCGGTGAGGGATAACACGTAGATACGCAGTTGATCGCGGCTGGTTTTCGTCTGTTCTTTGGTGCTGACGGTGTTGAAGTTGTTGTGGGTCAATGCAGCTTTCGAAAACAAACAACAGTGACAGTAGTAGTGTGACCGGATCGTGTTCTCAAAGGATAGGTCTGTTTATCTGCTTGTATATGTGTTCATGTCCTGCTACTTTCGCAACGTACTAGCTTACCAGTCGGTGCCTCTTCGTGTTCTACCCTCCCCCCATGGTCCAACGTCGTTTCGTTTGCTTCACGCTCTGTGGACACTGCTGTCGACTCGACTCAGACGGAGTTCATGCGGCGAAAAGTCCAGGCGGAAGGGTGGGACACAGAGCTGGGCGTGTGGGGGCGGGGCGTCGACCCCGAGCTCTTCTCCCCCGCCAGGCGCTGCCAAGACCTCCGGCGGCAGCTAGGGCTAGACCCCGATGACGTCGCCGCCCTGTGGCTCGGGAGGGTGGTTCAAGAAAAGAAGCCGGGAGTGTGGCTCCGGGTGCGTAGACAACGCCTTTCTAGCTGTCGACTTCGTCCCCCCACATAGAAATATTACTTGCTGCTCTACAACAGGGGATAAATTGAGGCCTGTGGGAACAATGCCCCGTACTCTCGAGGACGCGTGGTCAATGCTCTAACCGCTAAGGCATGCAAAACATGAGTAACCCCCCCCCCCGG